>PVJD01001451.1:0-266061 GCA_004026545.1 Mormoops blainvillei | reverse complement strand
AGTTATTATCTCTAGATAGCTGTTCAGCTACAGCTGCAAAATGAATTGGTGGTTTCAGTGTAATTTCTAAAAGACAGGTATCTGTGTCAGGAACTCATGATTACCTCATGCCCCGAGGTAGATGATTTTAGACAGGAGTCAAGACATTAACTGAAAGGAAATATCTCACCACCTTCTAGACTTTACTAGTGGTCCTTTTGTACAGAAGAAGCCAAAAGTCTTTGGGCAACTGGCAAGAATGTTAACTGAAAGTTTGTCATTTGTAAGGTGAGGGTACATTTACCTCTAACTACAATCTCTCCAAATATCCATGTTTGTCTTTAAATAAGATGTCTCTGATTTTAAGGAAATGCTAAGGAGAGTATTTTATTAAAATAATTTAGGCTCTTGCTACTCAAAATGTGATCTGCAGACCCACAAAAACAGCATCACCGGGGAGTTTCTAAGAACTGGAAACTCTTGAGCCCACTCCAGACATACTGAATCAGAATCTACATTTTAACAAGATGCACAATAAAGTTTGAGGAGTGCTATGTGTACAGCTGCTCACTGAACATAAAGTGCACTCTGTAAACATATGTTGATGACAACAAGACCTGGATGGTGTCTCGTATGTGAATTTCATGGAGTCCTCCCAGCTGCATGTATGACGTATGCTGCCCTTTAAAAAGTCACCTCCCTATTTATTGTCTCATTGTCACCGTAAGACTTTAAGGTCCTAGAGGGCAGAGATCCAACTTGGCATTCTTTCTGAATCCAATTTAGGTTTTATCAATTGATTCACGGAACTTGAAATTATGTCTTCATCATCTTTCATGCTAAACAATCTTATTCTCATGCAATGCTATTTTAAACAGACTGTGTTTGCCTGGGAGACCTGAAGAGCTATCTTGATGCCGTGGATCATTAACCAGCAGTAAATTGCTAAACCACCATTTAATGACATCGATGATCAAGTACATGATAAAAGTACTTTGTCCACTCTGCTAAACCTGTAACTGCTGCAAACTTAAATACTTAGACCAATTTTTCAAATGGTTTTGTATAGATTTAGGATATTTCATTAAATTTAGTCAACATAAGACTGGGATATGTTATCCGGGATACATTTAACATTAGGGTTATTTTGTTTCTATGACTATTTATAGTCATTTCCCAATGGAAAGCCTAAAATGCATTAACTTTATGGTACCAATTAATCATTTAGTCTGAAGTTCAACTGCTCTCTAGGATCTAAAATTTCTATTCTAAAAAAGATTAATAATTTATTGAACATTTTCTCCAACACACATTTTATTGCCCTATTCAAATTACTCAAATAAAAAGTTCATATGTTTGAGTATTCAAGGTTTTTATAAAGGGTCTCGCAAGTCAGCATGTATTTCAACATGTTTTTGTTTTTTTAAGAAAATGGTAAGACCAACTTTATAAAGCTATTCTGAGCATTTAATGAATGTGAACCATTTTTTTTTGCATAGAATAAGCACTCCATGGATGCTTGTCACTCATTTCTATTACTACTTTTACTTCTACTACTTTTATTACTATAACGACTGCTACTGCTAATACTGCTGCTTCTGTTTTATTATAAGTGCTACTTCTGTTATTACTACAACTACTCAGACTATTTCAAGTACAAAATTGCTTTGAGATCACTGGGTTGCATACAAAATTTTAAAATGATTGAACATATAAGATCCACTCCTGCACAGTTCACCAGGTAACATAAAGACATTATGCCTCAAATTAAAGAAAAACTTAAGCCATATAAGCCAGCTTACACATATGATGATCTTTTCTAATAGTGCTAAAAATTCTCAATTAGGGTTTAATCTGATCTTCTCTTTTGGCTTGGGAAATTAAACATTTGAGTGTACTGATTAGGATATTGACAATGTCTGTTGCCCCTCATATTCTTTCCCTTAGTAGAAAAGAAGATCATTTTACCCTAGCGATTAGAGTAGAGCCTCATCTTTGTCCTACCTAGAAGCAGTGCAACCCAGAATGAAGAATGTGACCCATGGATTCAGACAAATGGGCTTAAATCTGGGCTCTGCCACATGGCAGCTATGTAGCTCTGTGCCTGTTATAACATCTGTACAACAGGGATAACAATAGTACCTTCCACATAGGGTCGTAGTAAAAATATTAAATGAGATGTTGCATGCTTTTGCATAGCACTCAACGCCATGCAATGGTCATAGTTAAGTAACTGATAAATGCTATTATCATTGACTGGACCTAAAGTACTAAAAAGGGGGTAGGGTGTTTCTGCCCAGGGGTCATGTTCATTTAATTTTATGCTAATAGAAGACACTTTTCAGTAGTCTGACTTAAGGAACCAGTGAACCCAGGCTGCCTCAGCTATTTAGCTTTTCTGCTTTCTCACCTCCAGGACTGAGTTCTCAGGAGAACTCTAATACAATGTCTTTAACTTGCCATAGACCATGGTAACCGATTGACTTCCCAATTCCTTTCCAAGCTTATTAATTTTGCCTTCGGATTTATAATGGGTCTTGACTGACAGCTAGTTCAAATTCTCCTTCCAGATATTCTAGTTATTTCTGCTTTCCATTCAGGTTGATTCAGGTTCATTCAGGTTGTTTTTAACACTTCCAATGTTGAAAAGTTCACTATGTAATTAAGCAACCTATTCCATTTCTGAATAGCCCTTAATTATGAGACAGTTCTTACTTCTGCTGAAGATAAATCTTTGTTCCCTGTTACATAAAACTAATAGCACTGATTTTGGCTTTTGGAGCAGACTAGAATAAGTCTAAAGGCTAAATTCCACATGATTGAGCTTTAGATATTTCAAGATTGTTGTCTTGTCTTTGTTTATGTCAAAATGTAGTGTTTAACAGAATTGAAGATGGTGCTGGAGATATTATTTTACCAGTACTGAAAACAGTGGCACTATTATTTTCTTCTTTGATTTGGAAATTATCCAATCATTAAATAAATCTTAAGTGACTATTTTGGGTTAGGTAGAAAGAATACACTTTTGATCCAACTTGTAAGATGAGATTGCTAAGAACAATAAGGTGGTTTACAAAATTTATCTGTCCCTTTACTCTCTACGGATCTTTCAAACTTCTACTAAATCAAGAAAAAGTTTCCTCCTCTCATTTGCTATAGAATGCTAATAACTTTAAAAATTTTTATTAGCATTTTGTCTTACAAAAGTGGGCTTCCCCTTTTAGAAGCCCAGTTTAACAAGGACTATTGATCAGTAAGTAAAACTTCCTGGACTTTGAAGTAGAAAAAAGCTGACAATTGAAAGCTATCGTGGAACTATCCGTTCGGTATTATTATTAGGAGCTGGCCTGGTCCTCACAATTGGGCCTTGGTGTTCTCCTGTCAAACGTCAATAATTTTGCAGAACACCAGCATCAAACAAGAATGCTCCCTGACAATGATGGACCAAGAAAATAACCAGGCCACTCACTCTCTGCTGTATCTCTCCCAAATGCAGCTTTAGACTTGTTTCATCCTTCTATCCTCTGGATAAGAATTATTTAGATGCCCAATCAGAAAACATCCCTGCCCCCTTATATCAGTTCAGAAAAAAGCCCCACTTCTTTGAGCCCTCCTCATTATCACATAATGCAAGGCCTAATCTCAAGTCTTTCTATGGCCTGCACTCACCCTAATTTCAATGAATCAATAACCCCCCCCGCCCCACCCCTTGTTTGACTACGGGTTTATTCCTGGTGACCTCAGCTATATGGTGCTGATATCTTGTTACTGAGGTAATGTGTAAAATAAAAAGACTACCTGGAATTTTACCAAGGTAAACCTTACTAGAAATTTCTCATGGCCTATAAAACACAAATATAATTAATGTATACATGATGATGTCTATTTGGACATTAAATCCTTTAATAAGGGCCTCTTGTGTGTTTATCACCAAGAACTGAAATCATTTCCTGACAGGAATCTTGCTTTTATCTTATCTACAGATTCACTCCTGGCTTCCCTCAGAGCAGAACTTAGGTGACTTTTGCAGAGACACCTGTTTTCTGGCAAATCAGTTTTCATAAGAAAATCAATCCTATATTCCACTCAGCTGATAAAGGATTTAATGCTCCACTTGACTGGTGATAGGGCACCAGCACATCATGTACACATCAGAGAGGATAATCTTGGATTTAGGGCTATTCAATGCATTTTCAAGCCCAACCAAGAAAAACAATACTTTTAAAATTTACCAGAAAGATACACAGTCCATATATTCTTCTAGATACTCTAAAATCTATACCTGGAATAAGAAAGACCAGAAAATTGTTAATACCTGGATCTCATGATATTGATCTTCACATAAGAGCCTTTATCTAGCTGCACTTTCATATGATTCTCCTGGAGTACACTGGGGAAAATGTTCAGTAACAGCTTTGTGATCCTTGGCATTGATGTTGCCCATTACATTATGCTCTGTCCCCTTCACACAAATGCACGAGGTCAAACTGTTAGGGTTGAGTGTCTCCTGAGTAACTAGTTTGCTTTTACTCATGGACATTGTGGATCTTGTAACTAATTATCCTTTCCTCAGGTCTAGTTCCCATAGAGACAAGTTAACAGTTTAATTCTATGAATTTATAGGCCACATATTATAATTATACAGACTTCTAAGTATGTATTTAGGAAGCCTCTTTGTATTATTTTTAATTGATTTTTATATTGTATAGATTTTTGTAAGCTAATTTAACTTATTTCGGATTGAAATAGGGGAAAAATAAATGATTACCGGAAAATGTATTTAATGAGTGAGTTGATGGAAGTTCAGATACCTGTCAAAATATGGGAAACTCACCAGTCTTGACAGTATAAATGAAGTTTATCTGACTCCAAATTCACTTTCTCAGTCTATCCAAAAGATGTTCCCTTGTATAATATATAATTTTTTGATTCACTTAGCCAAATGAATATATTTTTTATCCATTTTACAATGTTCATGAAGAAGTTACAGTTGCAATTACTTTAGTAGGTTGTTTAGAAGGCCAAAGTGGTTATTTGAAAACACACTCTTTAAATTTTTCTAGACTAGTGCACATCACATTTACCTTTTTTTCAAAGTAATCACATTACATAAGCTTGCAGATCATGTGAACTTCTGAGTCTCTCCCACAAGATATGTGGTATAGCCAGATGTCCTGCTTTCTCGCATTATCTTATGGAGTCTTATCACTTGTTTCCCTAGTTAAAATGTTCTTCTTTATACCTACTTTGCATGTGAATTATATTTCCAGCATGGATAATCTAAGAGCCACATCTATAAATAGCACTCCTACTGTTAACCTCCAAAGGAAACAGATCTGAGCAAACTGTCATGAAAAAGAAACTTCCAGGCTTTCATGTGACACTAGAAGGGCAACTTCCTATCTAACTATTGTGTTTGAAGTGAATTATATGAAGGTTTAAAATACACTCTGAAGCCAAGTAGAAATGGCTTTTGGACATTTACCAGTTTACATTGTCAATGAAATAAAAGGCCAGTTTGCTTTGAGCAATTTGATTTGTGAATTTGAGTTGAAGAAAAAGAAACCTAAATAAATGAAAAACCATAGATTTTTAGATAGACATTTTTCTTTTAACTCAAAAATACGTTACATAAAAACATGTAGGCCCGCATGACAGTAAAAGCAACCTATTATAAGCTGTAAAGGTTAAAATGAGATACTACAAAGGTACTATGTGGTGGTCTGATTGACAAAATGGGCATCTGTGGCTGCCATATTGTAATTGCTTAATTTTAAAACTGTAGGCCTATGATTTATCCCAGCTACAATGAGGCAGACACTGATTACTTGTATTTGAAAGATTACAGAAGGTGGGCGGGACATCAAGATTAAAGTAGCTAAAGTTCCCTGAGACAAAGTGGAACATGAAGCCAAAATCTATTGGCAGAGGCAATATTCAAATGCTGGGCATTGTGAATACAAGCAGCAAATCCGAAGGGTCAGAAGCCAGTTCAGAGGCAAAGAGATAGGGCCAAAGTTCTAACATTGAGAGAAGTAGCAGAGCGAGAACAAATTGCCAACACAAGAGCAGCGAACCCTGGGGAATTTCTGTAAATAGCAGTGGGTGTTTGTGGTTGACTTTTAAGAGTTGTGGCTACCATAGCATGTAAAAGAGTCAGATGGTCTTAAAACAAAAAGAGGCAGAGGAGGAAAACTCAGAAGTTGGCTGTAAAATTTACTTTAAACATAACAAATAACAAAGTGCATTTGAAAACTCAGGTTTGTCCTTTCATAAAAGGGTGACAACTCAGGTTTTTTAAAGTAACAAAATGTTTTACACACCCATATGTTAAAAATCAGTCTGGCACATATTATTATTTTTTATTGAATTTATTGGGATGACATTGGATAATAAAATTATATAGGTTTCAGGTGTACAATTCTATAATACATCATCAGTATATTATTGTATTGTGTGTTCACCACCCAAAGTCAAGTCACCATTTATCTCCCCCTTCTACCTCCAGCCCCCTTTTCTCATAAGCACCATACTGTTTTCTGTGTATATGAGGGTTTTTTTTTTTTTGCTTAGTTCCTTCACTTTTCTCACCCAGCCCCCAACCTCCGACCCCCTCCTCTCTGACAACTATCAGTTTGTCCTATGTATCTGTGACTCTGTTTCAATTTTGTTTGTTTATTTTGTTCATTAGATTCCACATATAAATGATATCATATGGTATTTGTCTTTCTCTGACTGATTTGTTTTACTTTGCATAATACTCTCCAGGTCCATCCATACTGCCCCCCAAAAGTAAGATTTCCTTCATTTTTACTTAGCTTTTTGATCCACTCATCTACTGATGGGCACTTGGTTTGCTTATATATCTTGGCTATTGTAAATAACACTGCAATGAACATAGGGGTACACATATTCTTTCAAATCAGTGTTTCGGGTTTCTTCAGATATATTATTACCTGAAGTGGAATTGCTGGATCATAAGGCAGTCTTGCAATTATCATATTCTTTGACTATATAATCATTTTGTAGCTTTATTTTAATAACCACAACACAATCATTTTAAAGTTTTCCATATTACTATCTACACTATCCTAATTTTTCTCATCAATGAAAGAAATATGTTTATGGCAAATTATGTAAATTATTTGAGGTCGCCTTGAAAATGCAAGTGAGTTGCCTACCAGAACTGATTTCAATGGACAAATCAGTAAGTTAAGGTAAATGTAACTGCCCTTAAATAAATGATTTGGAGCTCTCTGTCATTAATGTGTTATTGGTGGAAGGAAAACTTGTACTTATACACAAAATAAAATCTTCTTTCTTTAAAACTCTGTCCCAGCTCTAACAAATCATCTGAAGTAATCCAAAATTAGATGATTATCTCATTATTTCTACTGAGTATTAAGCCTCTGCAATGTTCTAGACACTGTTCTGCAAGCTTCTCTTCCATCAATATGCCCTGCAGCTCCACGACAAAGATATTTTTACAGATAAGTAAACCAAACTCATAGAAGTTAATTATGTTGCCCTGTATCACAAAGTTACCAAATAACAGAGATAGGATTTGGATCCAGAATAAATCTGAAGTTTTTATTTCATTTACTGTGAGACATTTCTTCCTACTGTGTGCATCAGCCCTATTCCAGGAAAAATGAAAGCAGTGGAAGAGATTGCCACAGGAAGGAGAGGTATGGTTCCAAGCTTCAACAGGAGTCTGATCTCAGCCCTGAAGTGGTGTTTGTATTAGGTTGTAACTCCTCTGCAAAATCTGTTGGTTATAGTTTCTTCTCATTTCCTTTCCTGAAAACATTTTATCTCCCTGTTAAAATTCAGTGATGAAAAAAAGAACAACCAAACAAAAAACAATAATAAAAGCAATGTTATCATTTTTATCATTGGTAGCGAATACATCCTGAGATGCTCTCCAGGGAGTGGAGATAGATTGGCATTGAGTCGCTGACCAAAGATAGTCTTTTAGGTGCTTCCATTTTGTTGAAAGGAAAAAGTTTGGAGGCAGACGGTCATGATTACAAAGAGCAAAGCTAGCTGTCTATGAAGAGATGATTAACAGACCACCAGGGCTTTGCCATTTCTTGTGAAAGAGCTCCCTGGAGCCTCAGCACCATCTTGATGTTGGTCATACTTTTGACCCAATTAAGCTTCAGTCCCAAATTTGCGAACCATAAATAAATCCATGGCCCACATGCAGCTCCTCATTCTGGTTGTCATACCACAAAAGAATAGTTTTCTTTGGTTGACAAACTGAGAAAGAACTCAGAGTTTTTTACTGTTGTACAATTAGCCCCAAATACAAAATGACATTTGATAAAAATTAGTAGTTTCAATTAAGTGAATATCTTAAACTTGCTATAGTGATTTTTCATATATTTTGATAAAAATACATTGTTTTACAGAGGGTATCAACTTTCAGCTACAGTAAAAAATCCTCAGATAGTATGTTTAACTGAGGTTTATTAAGTATTTGCCTCTCTTTAAATGTATAGGTCAAGGTAAACAATTTCTATCCAAATATTTCTCTGTAGTTCTTTACATAATATGGTATAACAGGTTGATTTAAACTATCAAATGATATAATATGGATCCAAAATAAAGCATTCTTATCTATTAGATAAAACTATGAAATTTCCACTTTTGGGGTAATAAATGATCAACTATTAGAAATTGCACCTGAATACCTGTGTATGTATATACATGAGTAAATATGAATACATTCATTTAATATGAATGTATGTGTATGTATGATATATTAATACGTATATGTATACATGCATGTATAAAATTATGCTACCTGAAAAAGTTTGTGTACACGAAGCTGCAATGAGAAATATGACAATGTAATTACGAAATTGGTCAAAGATAAGTTATAACATGGCCAAAGATAATTAAAAACATAACTATAATGATGCTGATCAAATTATTTCTGAAGGCTTACTGTGCACATTTGGGAAGTGTGTTTATATTGCCTATACATATTGCTACCTGCCAATAAAAGCACAGCATATTATTATTCATAGGATATTAAAGAAACTAAAACACTTACTATGACCACATTTGAGACAGTCAATAAACATTTTTCATAGATGGATTTTAAGTCAATGACTACTCTTAGATCTAGCATTTTATGCTACTCAGTCCCAAATACAATTATCTAAACACTCATTTCTACTTGCATGTTTCTACCACATTATTTTATTTTTTTTTCAACCTCTACCTCTACTTACTGCTAACCATGGTAGGTGGGCAGGAGCCTCAATATAATGAGAACACAGAATAATGCAAAATGTTTCATGAAGAGTATTTCAATAATATCAGTATAACTATTACCATGTTTTTTAAATCTTGTAACTACTATAGCTTTTAATAAATGTGAGTATATTGGAAAGCTCTTCAATCATAATGGTTTACATTTGCTTAGCACTTGATATTTTTTCAAAAAGTTTCCACATATATTAAATAGCCTACATTGTGCCTTATGAAAATGCACTGCAAGAGGCAGGGAAAATAATATTGTCACATGAAACGTGGAGAAACAATCTCAGTGAATTGAGTGAGTTATTGAAGGGCAATTTGTGGTTAGGGGCAAACCTGGATGAGACATAAATATAGGTCTTCTGATTCTTTGCCCAGGGCTATGTATAGTTTGCCGATGAACTTGACCCCAACAGTCCCTGAAGATGTACCAGCTTGGGACTTTAATGAAGCTAGCAACAACATGGACTGAGTTCATGGGTGTCAGCTGTGGATTCTTTCATTTCCTTAGGGTTACTGCTTCTTAACATACCCTGAAGTTGTGATAACAACCCAAGAATGTTTGTATTGAAGGCTTGTGATTGTCCAGAGAGGCAGAAAAATAAAAACACGTGTGAGAGTGAGGAGCGTAAGAAGGGGCAATACCCTCAATTTGTAATTAAGCTGTTTGGAGAAGAGGTCAGTGGGTGAAGGTCTATACAGAAAGCTAAGGATGGACTGATTTGCTCCATATGCTCCAAATAACGTTACAAATTCCTATTTCTATGCCTTTCTCAAGTCTTTCCCCCAACAGAATCACACTCCCTTCCCCTTTCTGCCTGAAATGACATCCTTCCTGGGCTGGAAGTGCTCCACTTCAAGAATCTGAACCTGGAAGGCTGTCTAGTCCAAGCCTTTTATTTTAAAGCTGAGGAAATGGAATCTTTATGACTTTGACACGCTCAAGTACACACAAAATGAGATCTGGTTTGCCCTCTGTACTGAATTGCCAAATTGTACATCCATCTTTTTTTTTTTTGTAATTACCAGTAGTTATATTTTCATATGTACTTTATGTGTCTTGCCAGAACAATAAAATTGCAAGTTCCCCAAAGAAGCTATCCAGCATATCCTTGCATTCCCTTTTCATACCTGATATAGTTTTCTGCTCATAACATGATAGAATGAAATACTAGCAAATGGACACCTTTCCTCTAGAGCAATTTCATAGGGATGAAATTGGATATACCCTCCCCAATCCCATGTAGAATTATTCCCTTGTCTTTGCACCTCTGGTCCTACAGCCAAGTGATTATGTGATGAAACATATGTGGAGGTTCCCAGGGATTCTCTGCCTGCAAGCAAGCTCTTAGTCTCCACTGTGAAACCACACACAGGGGTTGGGTTCTGACCATGAAAAAAAAAAGCAGAGAGTTATTTCTACTTGGACATACTTTAAAAAAAGTCAGTCATAGTCACAGATACATGAAAAAAATTTTCTTGACTACGGCCCTTAATGGAAAAAAGCAATAATAAGGTTTGTATCCTTTACTGCCTTTATCCATTTCCCTGAATCTCCTTCCCCAGCAACCACCAACCTACTCTTTGTTCTGTGTTTCTACATATAAGTGAGATCATACACTGTTTTTCCTCCTGTCTGACTTATTTCACTTAGCATAAGCCCTCAAGTACATCCATGTTGTTACAAATGGCAGAATTATCTTCTTTCTAATGGCTGAATAGTATTCCAATGTGTATATATGCTATATTTTCTTTATCAATTCATGCTTTGATGGACACTTGCATTGTATAAATTTTTTTGATCATATAATACTTTTATTTTTATTGTTTTGAGGAACTGCCATACTGTTTTCCAGAGTGGTTGTACCAATTTTTACTAATAGTGCGCAAGAACTCCTTTCTCCACATCCTCATTAGCACTTTCTCTTTATCTTTTTGATAATGGCCATTCTAACAGGTGTGGAGTGATATCTTACTGTGATTTTGATTTGCATTTCCCTGATAATTAGTGATGCTGAGCACATTTTCTCGTACCTCTTGTTTCTCGTGGCCATTTGTATATCTTCTTTGGAAAAATGTCTGTTCAGGATTTTGCCCATTTTTAAATCAGATTATTTGTTTTTCTTTTTTGGTTTGTTTTTTGCCACCCAGTTGTATGAGTTTCTAATATATTTTGAATATTTACCATTTATCAGAAACATGGTTTGGAAATATTTACTCCCACTCAATAAGCTGCCTTTTCATTTTGTTAATCATTTCTTTTGCTGTGCAGAAGCTTCTCAGTTTGATGTTGTCCCACTTGTTTCTTTCTAATACCTTTGCTTGTGATTTTGGTGTCATACCCCAAAAATCATTGCTAAGCTCAAGGTAAAGAAGGGTTTCTCTATGCTTTTGTCTAAGAGTTTTATGGTTTTGGGCCATTCAAGTATTTGCTTAACATCATTTATGATGATAATACCTTCCTTAAAGAGTTTATAATTACCCAAATGCAAAATGACCTTTAAAGCTTACGTTTAAAGTTATTTTTTTTTAATGTGCCACTAGCGAAATGGTTATTGTTAAAAACACTGAAATCATCCTAAAGTCCTATTCTAGGAGGCCAAAGTGTAGCTCTGTGATAATTTACAACACCTCTTCTCTCAGTTCCTCCACTGCCTTTTTAAGTCCTTATTATCACATAAGAGGTCATATGATAAATGACATTCTCACAAGTGTGACAGTAATTGTAATAGTCCCAGCTATGACTTGGTCTGAATAACTACCCCATTGGCCCACGTGAGAGTGAAAATATAGAGGTTTTGTAGCTGTTCTAACAGTAGATCTTCTGGGAGATCTTTCTTCTCTGCAAAGCCTTGTTGTCAACATGCCAGAATGACTTCAAAGTGTCATTCATTTACTATTCAAAGTCATGTGCAGGGTGCTGTTATGCAGTCACTTATATATTCATGATACTAATTTTAAATTTAAGGAACGCAGTTTCATTTTTGCAGCTTAACAAAATGTACATTTTCTCTGCTAATAACAGGAAGGTTTCTGTAAGTGTCCCCAAGTAATTATGGGAGACATTTGTATAATTACAACTTTGATTTCAGGAGCTTGTAATCTGAATAAAACAAAAATCAAAAACAAAAGTAATAATGGTTGGGTCCAGGGGAGAGATATTGCTTTTTTTTCCAGCTGTACAATTTATAAACATATTTAGGAGTCTCTTCTCTCTACCTGTAGGTTGACTTGCCTATTAGCTTATTATATGACTATTGTGAGACCATCCTTTTAACAAATTCTATATACTTCAGGAAGTAAAAGGGAAAGAGAAGGAGGTTGGTAGTAGGTATGTAGTACAGCAAAGGTAAAGTTTTTAAAGAAGTAATGGTGTTTTCTCTATTGCTATGGAGCTTACTTCAAGCAGTTAATGATTTTTAAATCTTGATATTTGTAAACATGATGAGTTGTCAAAATGCATGCACTATTTGTTCTGATATTAAATAATTTCCCATGCTGATGCTTACTAGTGTTAAGGTCAGCTTAAGTTTGCCCTGCTTGTAGGATCAAAGGTACTGGAATATCAAAGCTCTGGTTTAAAGTGCTACATTCACCTCTCACTGAGTTGGGTTTTTTTTCAGATGTTTTATTTTATTTTTTCCATTACTATTTATCATCTCCCTTATACACCCTTCCACTTCCACTAACACCTGACCCCACCCCGCAATCACCACGCTGTAATCCATGACTCCTTTTTCTTTTTCTCTTGATCCCTCCTTCCCCTAACCCCCACCCACAAGCTGTCAGCCTGCTTTTTATGAGCCTGTTTCTATTTTGTTTGTTAGTTCAGTTTGTTCATTAGATTCCACATATGAGTGAAATCTTATGGTATTTGTCTTTTTCTGACTAGATATTTTCACTTAGCATAATGTTCTTCTGGTCCATTAATGCTGTTACAAAGGGTAACATTTTCTTCTTTTTTTTACAGCTTAGTAGTATTGCATTGTGTAAATGTCTCATAGTTGTTTTATCCACTCATCTATTGATGGACACTTAGGCTGCTTCCAAATCTTGGCTATGGTAAATAATGCTGCAGTAAACACAGGGATGTATATATTCCTTTGAATTAGTGTTTCAGTTTTCTTTGGGTAAATTCCCAGAAGTGGAATTACTGGGTTATAAGGCAGCCATCAACAACAACAACAACAACAACAACAACAACAAACTAAATGGGAGAACATATTTGCCGATACATCTGATAAGGGGTTAATATCCAAAATTTATGAAGAACTTATACAATTCAACACCAAAAAACCAAACAATCCATTTAAAAAGGGGTAAAGGACCTGAATAGACACTTCTCCAAAGAGGACATACAGATGACCAACAGACATGAAAAGATGCTCAATGTCACTAATCATCAGAGAAATGCAAATTGAAACCACAATGAGATGTCACCTCACACCTGTCAGAATGGCTATCATTAATAAATCAGCAATCAACAAGTTCCAGCAAGGATGTGGAGAAAGGCGAACCCTTTTGCATTGTTGGTGGGAATGCAGACTGGTGTAACCACTGTGGAAAGCAGTATGGAGGTTATGAGTAACCTCAAAAAGTTAAAAATGGAATTGCCTCACTGAGCTTTTATACTGATTTATGTCTTTGTGCCTCAATTTCTTTACCTGTAAACTATATGGGACTTTAACCATATTGTCACGTCTAAGTTTGAGAAGTATTTATTTTTAATAAAATTGATGTTTCTTAATAAAATAAATAAATAAATATAAATATATATATATCTATGCCATCCATAATCATCCTTGAACAATTTCATTAATAAAGAGAGTGATAAGAAAAAGTAGGGCTGAAATAGACCCGTAAATAAGGAATAGGTAAAGATACCTACATTAGGACTTATAGACAAAAGGAAATATTCACCAAGGGTTTGATCTTGAAGGATAAAAAGAATGAGGAAATGATTATGTGCCATTCCTCACACGAAGCAAGAGAAATAAGGGAATTCTGACTGTGAAAAAAATGAGGTTGGGAAAATAAAATATATCCTTCAGAGAGGAACAAAGGAAAATGAATATTAACGTCACTAATTGAACTTTAGATAAAGTATATATTATAGAAATATGGAAGCCAGCAAATTGATTTGGAGGGGGAATAGGAAGGCAAGTTAGTTTGCAATGTGTTGATTTTGAAGTGACAGCAGAATATCCATGCACAGATGTCCATATGACATTTGGATAGTTGGGACTGAAGTTCAAAAGAGAGGTTAGAGTTATAGATTGGTTTTGGGGAGTGTTCTGGAGATGATAATTGAGGCCATGAAACTGAATAGGGTTTCCAAGGGAGAATGAATATAAAACATGGAAAAATGTCAAATTTAATGTGGCAAAATAGAATCATTGGAACACTTAAATGGTCATGTTATAAAATAATTTGCAATTTATGTTAATCTAGATATTTTAAAATAAAATTTGGGGGGTGTGAAAAGAAAAATACACAAAATGTTGTCATTGCAAAAGAAAGTTGTTCTAGAAACATAGCTTTATTCTTGTGTCAATATCAACAATAATATACAAACAAAAATTCTTCCTAGGCTTTGGGCATAGACAGATCTTCATATGAATTCCTGTTCTTCCATTTGATAGCTTCTGTCTGTTTCCTAATTCTTTGCTCTGAACCATTACAGAATCATCATGTTTCTTAATAAGGCTGGGTGACTGACTAGAGGATCAGGAATTATTGCCTAGGAGAATGCCTAGGATGAAAATCTTGCATTATAAAAGTGTTAAATTGCAGCAACTTATGACTTTCTCAAAAACTATCTGTCCCAGGGAAAGACAGAAGATACAAACTGTAGCATGAACTCAAGGTTCAGGATATTGGGAAGGTGCTGCCAAAACACAGAAGAGCATGGTGGAGGCAGGAGTTCATGGAGAGGTAACAAAAAACTCAGGTAGCAGCAGTGATATGTATAAAGTCTTTGGAATAGGTAAAGAAACACCAGGGGTCAGGATTGGTAGGAAAAGAAAAAGAGAAACAAGCAGAAACACAGGAAGATATTGAGATCAAGAGCTGGAGATCTCTGAGAGGTGAGACAGGATGTGGTAGGAGTGAGGTCATGGGAGAAATGGACTCACGTTTAGACTTCTGTGGGTTTAATGAGCCCAAGATTTGGGGCAGCTGAGTTGCTGGCTGAAATTGAATCATCAGCAGAGTTTAAAAATTTAGTAATTGCGAGAATAGGCTATTCATTGGGTCACTTAGATGAATGTTGAAATCTCTTAGGTGTGAATGACTGCAATTGTGGCTCCAATGTCTTTAATGAATAAAGGGAGTCCTCGGGAGGCAGGTAACTCAGAGGTAGGGATCAGTGACAAGAAGGGATATAGAAATGAGGAGAGATTTTAGACCAGGATGGAAGGGTAAAGCCTGCAGGAGTTAGAGGGGATGCAGAAGACCAGCTCTTTTTCCTCCTAACCTCGGGCTGTGGGTTTGAAAGAATGGGCAGCTTCCTCTTCGAATGACTGCAGAAGCAGCAGGATCCTCAGGGCATGGTCGGATTTCAATCAAGGCAGGAGACAAAGAGGTAACTGCATTAATTATTAACTAATAAACCAGTATTCCAGGGAGGACAAGGAAAGGTAGTGGGAGATAGTCTAAAGCAGGAGTAAAGAAACTTAGAAAAGTAAGGGTATTGATGTAGCAGAGAAGATAGGAGACGAAAAGGGTGTGGGTAGAGTGGGAGGTGGGGAGGGCGACGGAAGGCAGCAGGGGTGAGAGGCACGCTGCCTCCAACACTGTAACACTGTCACTAGTCTCAGGACACATCTGCTCCCTTCTCTGTGAGGTGAAAATGGCCAGGATGAGGTTTGTAAAAGATTGGCAAGGGCTCTATTAGGGTGAGTGCCAGCAGGGGTTACACTGAGGGAAAACAAGAGACCCAAACCAGAAGTGGCAGTGATGGACCTGAAGATAGCCCAAGCTGCTGAGAGTTACACATACACATCTGACTTCACTTCTAATACTAAAAATAATTCACTCTCAGGGTGTTAATTAAAAGGAATAAGGAGTTCTATCTGTATTACTTTCCCTACTTTGTTCATTTATGTTCCTTCCTTCTTCACTTTGTATTCCTGATGTTATCTGTCTTTCCGTAACACAGTCAATGTGGCACAGACGTCCCATGCACTGCGGTAAGAAGGAAATGGTTTCCTTAGCAACAATAACCACACAAAAGCCTGAAGAATTTTCTCTGCTACTCATTGACGTTTTAGCAGTTTAAGGAGTCCAAACAATAGGAAAGAATAATAAACATCTGATGGGAACATGCAGCAATGAAGACATGTAGAATAAATGCAAAAGGACATCTGCTATTTATACACAATTGATGGAGTGATTTGAAGTGACCCGAACTTTAGAATCATGTTTCTTTTTTCCTTATGAGGGAAACAGGTAAATCCATCCTACTGCACCTAGTGAAGTGGGTTGAAATATATTATTTCAGGACAATTTCATTGTCAACTGAATCTGATAATAATAAACAATGAGTTTTTGAATCATTATTAAGATAATGTTGGGTAATAATGGTATGTCTGCTAGACAGAGAGAGATTTTGAAGAGAGATTTTTTTGTTGTTATTGTTCAAAGAGATCTCCCATGACTTTATTGTTCCTCACCACATCCCCCAGAAAGAATTCTTGGGATTTTTCTCTCTTCTAGTCCTCTGCTACCAAATTTCTGCTTTGTAGATTCTTATTTTAGCAGTTCTAAAGTGAAATTTGGAGACATCATAATTATGTCTCAAAATATATCCACTCCCCCTCCATCTTTTTTTCATGAGTTTTTTTTCAATTATAGTCTACATTCAATATTATTCTGTATTAGTTTCAGGTGTACGGCATAGTGATAAATGGTCCCTCCAATATGTGAAGTACCCACCTGGCTCCATACATATTTATTACAATGAGATTTTTTTTAAATGAATGTTCATTTGATTGAAATTTCTTGCCAGAACATTCACCTGCTGACAATATGGTAGCAGTGGTAATAAGAATGTGGGAAAGGATATGAGAATTTGCTTATATGTAAAATTATTGTAATTTAATAGCATGTTTTTAAGCTCTGTCTTAGAGTCTTAACATCCTGCTGAGACACATTGGCAAGGTGATGGAGACTGTACTAAACAGGTGTCATGATTTGACGGGGGAAAAGTTCAAGATGCTTGCAAAACATGCAAGACTAGTTTAGGGGAAATTTCATTCAAGCTACTGGAAGGACTGCTGCCCAGAGACCATAAGTACTCTATTCAGGGCTCAAAGCCACATGGGGCAGGTATCGTGTACCTTCCTGAGCCTGGCCACTGTGACAATTAGAGGAATCTCCTCAGGCATTTGGCCATTAGGTTTATGATGCAAAGCACATTGATTCTAGGATTATGAGTTTTGGGAAACTAAGAGCATGAAAAAACGATAAACTAGAACCATTCAAGAGAGTCAGGAAATGAGCCAAAGCTGAAGCCCCAAATAAAAATTAACTTGGTGCCATATGACCTCAGTCATCCAAGGCATGTTTTAAATCCCAAGGCAGATGGCTGTTCTTAGAGGCAACTCCAAGAATCATGATAAATTCTGTGGTAGAACTAGTAGAAGCCCCTTCAAAGACAAAATACCCACATTCTTTTTCAGATCACGCTTATCAAATTAAAATATCCAATGTCAAGTTTAATCTTCACAGGGACAGTCATTGGGAAAGTGTATAAAGCTGTTGTGATGCCCAGCACTATAGTTAAAATATTAAGCAATAATGTATCTAAAGAAATCCATAGTATCTTACCACACATAAAGTGTTCGAGACTGCAAATAAGTCTAAGTCTGTAGATCCTTTTAAATTTGACTTAATTAATAGAATTTGGGGTCTAAATTAAATGTGATGAGATCAAAGTAATATTTAAATAGGTAGTTTTTTTCTTAATTGGTAGCACCTGTTAGCAGAACACGATTAAGTTGTATGATAAAAAGGAAACTAAATTTTTGAATTTTGCACGTAAGGGAGATACATCAACTCAGAAGATCACTACCAAACATGCTGTGCCACAGCAAGTCTCGCTGGATAACACCTACTTAGCGGTCTGACTAGAGACTCTTCCAAGGAAAGAGCATACTCACAGAGGCTAGCTCTGCTTTTAATCTGGTCAATGTTTCAGTATTTTACAAATTAATCCTATTTAATCTGTGGACTTATGTCAACCCTGAAAGTCAACATCTTTCATTAAAATATAAAGAAAAACTGCTTTGGATCAAATTTCATTACAATTAAATACTTGGAAGTTTTTGTGGTGAGCACAGAAATCTTAATTCTACCCAATCATCCAGTAATTCATCACTTTTGATGCTGATAAAATGTCAGTTTAGCAAAGGAATTTGGATAGTTTCTGAAGCACTTTTTAAGCTATTCTTCTCTTCACATGGGATTTCTAATGTAAACCATGGGGAGCCATGGGCCTCATTGTCATCCAAAGCCTTAGCTATCTCCACATATGTAAGTGTGATTAAAAAGTGACTTCAAAAAATGTTATCTTCTGTCTACACAATCCTTTTTCAAATTTTATTTTATTTTTAATTTTTTTTTACTGTTCAAGTACGGTTGTCTCCATTTTGCCAACTCTACACAATCTTAACATTTAGCTAAATCACTGAAAGCTTATGCAGCTGCCCTTTATTCCTGAATTCCAATCAGAACACTAACGCTTAACCCAGGGCATGTAACTTCATGCCTTTGGTCCCCTTTCCTTCAACCATAAAATGGGTGTGGCAATACTTACCTTGCAGAATTAGTGTAATTCCAAGTAAAAAATTAATATATACATAGAAAATGTCCAAAAATGTCTGTCCCATACTAAGCACTTAATGACTATTCTTCTAGATTATTTCCAGCTAATTCTTACATTGATCGTTAAAACATGTATGTAAAAGTTTAAAACATTTATTTTTCATTTCACTGCCCTGTCACAAACACAGCCTTACTATTTTCCCATTTTTCAGCACGTCACTAATAATCTACTTTGTTCTAGTCCTGAACGACTCTTTGTGACAAAAAACAACCACTTAGTACCATACTTCCCAATTTTAAATTAAGAAATATTTAAAATGACAAATTCATTTACTACTTCCTTAAGTCTGAGAACATTCAAAAAGCAGCTGTGTGCCTAAAGCAGCATGGCCGCCGTGTCCCAGACCGCCCGTGCCATTAACATCCCAGGCTGCTGGTCCAGGTGGTTGTATATTAGCTCTGTGGTGCAGACAAATCACTAACCTTCTCTGAGCCTCCTTTGTCATCTGTACAATGAGAAGGAAGCTTGAGCCTGACATTGTGAACGCTGTGCAAAGATGGCGATTCCAGGAAGGGTCTTGAGGGTGAAAATGAGCTGACACTTGGAATGGTCCATCAAAATCAGGGGAATTTTAGAAAACCATAAATGTGGAAATGGCTCCCTAGATAACATAAGTAGGAAAATGTCTCTTCTCTCCAGCACATGGATCCCAGAACGGTGTGAGCAAAGGCATGGAAGCAGGCAAGCTGAGAGCCATGTTGAAGTAGTGGAAAAGGGTGAAGACCGGTTTTCTTGGACATACGTGATGAACAGGGAACGGAGGGAGAGAAGGCTGGAATATCAGGCAGAGTACATGTCCTGGCCTTGGCATTCTGACAATTCTGTGTTTTTGGAAAGTTTGAGAAAAGGCATGGAAGTGAAAATGGAGAGTAGGAATGGTGGAGGGAATAAATGTGTGGAAAGTACACCAACAAAATTGATTGTAACCTAACAAATAGTTAAATTTCATTGGTGAGAGACAGCTAACAAAGTTTTCCAGCCAGGATGACTGAAAGGATGGGGTTATTAGCAACAGCCACAGTAGAAAAAGGGGGCACACAAAAAAAGTTCAAATGATTTGTCCTACAGGTACACCCAGAGGTCAGGACACAGAAAACTCCTGAATTAGCAAGCTATACATAGAAGAATCCACGTGATATATAATACCATGGACATCGTAAATGTCCTAACACTACTGAGAAGTTCCATTAGATAATATGTTTTGATACATTTTTATAATCTTTTTAATAATTTAAGTGACATGGCTACCTTAGAACAGTAGTTTTTCTCATTGATAATAATAGATAAAACTATTATTTGTAGTATTAGGGCATAGAAAAAATTATGCAATAAAGCAAAACAATCTTAAAAATTCAGAGATCATTTCTCCTTTTTACAAGATGACCTTAAAAATTTTGACTTACTGCTAAACATAGTTTATAATATTATTGAAATAACATTGATATAAAATATGTGAAAACATGTATTTTGCAAAAATAAAAAGGCTTCTCCACGATACTTCCTTTATTCTAGAATTTCTAAATAATTAATGCCTCTGAAAAAGTAAATTCATAATTGATAGGTAGCCTTGACTTTCAGGCTTTTATTCTCTCAATTTTTCTTATATTTTTCCTTTTATTGACCATTTCAGAAGTGAGAAATATGAAACAGACTCTTGAATATTGGAATGCCAATGCAATTGTTTATTCTAGGTAATAAGTGAATGCTACACAAAGATAGATGTGGTTATATTTTCTAAATGCCCTGAAAGTCTCAGTAACAACAAACAGCCCATCAGTACACCTATAGCCAACTGCGGTGCATGACAAATGAATGGTCTGTTTTTGTTCTCTCTCACAGAAATTTCTGGATCGGTAGTTATACATCCAATGACACATTTACATTTAATGGAAAAGAAATTGCAAAAAATCAGTCCTTTAATTAGAATTAAGTCCTTTAAATGTTGTACCTGCATTTATAACGGCGAACATTTGGTACATGTTCCTGACATGCAACTTTCTTCTCCATCTAACCTGCTCAAGAACATCAGCCCTCCATTTCTCCCGGGTCACCAGTTTCCCTCTCTTTACTCATTTTAACTGTATATACAAATGCTAGAATATCTGGAATCATTTTTTAAAATCTTACTTTTACCCCACATGCTTTTAATAGTCACCCAATCTCTGTTAGAATGAAACCCCTCAAGAGTACCCCATACTCGGCTTTCTCCAATTCTCCTCAGATCATACACTCCAGTCAGGCTTTTGTCCACACCATTACAACAAAATTCCTCTTATTCTGGTTACTAAGACATCTATCTACATTACCGATCCAATGATCCTTTCCCAGTCTTCATCTTATTTGAACTTTTAGTTGCACTTTAGACAATCAAGAAGTCTCTTCCTGAAACACTTTCTTCGCTTAACTTCTACAAACTCGCGCACTCCTGGTTCTCTTACTACTTCACCCACTACTGCTTTTTATTCACCTTTCTTGCCTCCTTCCAATCTCCCCAACCTCTAAACATTTACGGTCCCCGAGTATTAATCTTCAGGCTACTTCATTTCTTTATCTACACTCATTTTCTGTATTAAATGCCATCTAGAATATAACAGCTTTTCAGATTTATATCCCTAGCTCCAACCTCTCCTCTGAACTCCAAATTCATATATTCCAATGGCCAGGTCCATATCCAAACATGAATGTCTTATAGGTGTTTCAAGCCTTGCATACCCAAATTGAACACTTGATTACATTCTACCTCTCTGACCTCTATAGCCTGTACATCTTATAGCTTCCCCCTCTCACTAAGTAATAACTCTAATCTATGAGTTTATCAGGCCAAAAATATTGAAGTCATCTTTGATTTTTTTCTCATATGTCTCATATCTGGTATATTACCAATTGTGTCATTATACCTTGGCAATATGTACTGAAAATGACCACGTCTCCTCTATTCCACAACCACCCTCCTGAGCCAAGTTATCAAACAACTCATTAATGTTCCTGCTTCCATTCCTCCAGATATCTGTCTGGCCACTCCCTCACATTATTCAGGACTCTACTCAGATCTCTGCTAATCAGAGAGGTCTTCCCTAACCACACACCTTAACCATAATGGGTGATCCTCTAATACACACACACACACACACACACACACACACACACACACACACAGTCACGATACCATTGCTCTGCTTTATTTTCTTAATAGCCCTTATCCCTACCTGAAGTTTTATTGTTTTTGTTTATTTATCCATTTAATTTATATGCTGCTTCATTTATGTCTCATCTCTAAAATGCAAACCCATGATATCTGGGATTTATTCTGTTCACACATATTTATAGTGCCTAGAACACTTTTAACTAAATGAGCAATGAATGAATAATAACATGTTTGCATGTTTTACGTGAACTTTGTTACACACACATGCATGCACTCATGCTTGAAGACACACTAATAGCAAGCCATCGTTAGCTCTAAAGTGCATGTTAAGTGTCTAGATGTATGGAGAGTTAGACTTTTTTGGGTAGAATTATCTTTTAAGTCATGTCCAATATCACTGGCACTTACTAAAAACAATTTACTGGTCAAAAAGGAAAAAAAGTTAAAATATTAAATCATTCCAACAGCAATATAAAAAAGAAATAAAAGTTTATTTATAACTATTAATTCATTTTAAACTGTTTTGTGCACTTATAGAATATTACACAATTATTAAGTGCACAGTTTGATGAATTTTCACAAAGCAAACACCCAAATGAAGATCTAGCATTTTGTTAAAATTCCAGAAGTCTCCCTTTGATACTTTGCAGTCACTAGTCACTATGCCCTGCCCAACCAAGGCAAATGCTACTCTGATTTCTACCATCATTGATGGTTTTTGTCCTTTTTAATAAATAAACTTTAAGTGAAATTATATAGTATATATTATATTTTGTCTGGCTTTTTTTGCTCAGCAATTTGTTTTTGAGATTCTTTTATGTGTTTATATGTCACAATATTTCCTTTGTTCTCATTGTTACATAGTATATATTATATTACATGGATATCTCACAATTCATTTTTTTCATTCTTTTGTCAATGATATTTGGCCCATTTCTATTTTGAGACTATTAAGAGCTGCTGTGCCCATTACTATTCTTTGAGCATACACATACATATTCCAACAGGACAGAATGAAATAGCTAGGTCATGGTGTAGGCATATGTTCAGCTTTAGGGGGTATTGCCAAACAATTTCTCAAAGGGTTTGTACAATTTGCTTTCCTTGTAATTAATCCTCACCCAATTCACTAAAATCTGGATTTTGTTACCTCTAAGTCAATAGATCCTGTTAATATTTTGAACATTAATAACTTTTTATAGCTTTGAAATTTAAAATCATCTATATAGACCAGTGTTCTTAATGTATAGTATTAAAGAGAACATTAAATCTGTAGGTAAGAAACAATGTAGGGGGAAAATAAAAGAAAAAAATGTCTTATAATCATTTAAAATAGGGAGATAGGGTTAATCATATAAAGCAGAAATTTTTAAGGCAAGAGTTCTTAGATCTACTAATACCTTGTATGCATTGACAATTATAGGAATGGACTACAGTCTACAACCCTGGAATAGGAATTTTACATGCGACAGAAAACCCTTTTTCTCCCTTAGACTATCTTGTAGGGCTACAGTTTGTCTGACTACATTGTGAGAAATACTGAGCAACAGTATTTGCCCAGTGATTACCAGAAATACCTGTAATCTATAAAGACTGCTCTGACTCAAGCGTTAGCAACTTAAAAAACATAATGAAATTATTTGTACCACATTATTTATATATCTTTGTGATTCTTTATTTTTATTTAATCCACCTTTGAGTTCTCTTTTCCAATGTTCTGTACCCTACAACCACTCACAAATTCAACGTCTGTGATGTCCCTTAGTACTTGACTTTATAGGTCTAGTTGCAACAATTCAATATCTATTTTTTAAAATAATTATGGGGCAGAAGCAAAATTAGGTTAAGATTGTACATATTTTAGTTTGAGTAAATAAAATTGCTCAAGTTTTTATCATTATCCATTTATAGGTTAATCTTGTAATGTGTTATTTCCTTAAGGTAAAATGCTCTTAGTCATGTTGATTAGTTTAAATAAACTTGCTACCCTGGTGTGCATTAGAATTATCACCTGCACTCTCCAAAGTATAAATTATAGATAACAAAACCTTCTAATTTTTTGCAGAAGTGGCAGTACAATTGAGAGAGAATATAATCCAATCAAATGTGATCTCCTGGATCTGATTCTTATTATAAACATGAGAACTACTGAGGGAATGAGGCCTTTCTGGTTCCTCTTCTCAGTTAACTTGCATTCAGTATAATATAGTTTGGAATGAATATTGGATTTCAAGGAAGAACATTTGGGGAATTTGACACCCAGAAGGCAAGGAAGGTATCCAAATTTATGATGGCTCAAAGATGCTTAAAATAGCACTTTATGCCAGATCAAGTACCATTTAAATGAGCTGTACACTACTGGGAAATAGTGTTTAGAGAACATCTTATATTTGCAAAGTGTATTCAGTCATTTTTAATAGTCATGTTCGGTGTATAGTTATAACTGCAGCTGACAAGGGCAACTAACGTGATAACTGACATTCAAAAGATTTTATGGAAAATCTAATTTTTCTAAGGTGTTTTATGTGAACATGGAAAGAATAACCAAAAAAATGAAAGAGGAAGAAAATAAAGAATAAAAAAAGTAGAGGAAAAATACATGTGGGAAAGCAATGATTATAATATTTGATATTGAATTTTCTAATAAGTTTTGTCTAGTGAGCTAGCTCCTCTCTTCAAACAAACATCTGATACATAAAGCAAGCCTAGGGAGTTTTTGTAATGATAGAATATCTATTTTCCATAAAATTTTTATTTTGTAGACCTGTGATATTCCCAGAAAATTCTAATATTCAGGTTCTTATCTGGGAAAGTCCTGACATGTAATTAATGTCTGATATATATTAGTTATTATCACTATTAACCCACTAATCTTCAAAATTTTTGGAAGTCTATATAGATTGCAAATTAAAAAGACAGAGTGGTATAACATACTTCTAACACTGAACAAGGCATAATAGCAAATGATCAATGGGGAAAAATAAATCTGTTTTGCTGCCTGTGAGTGCTCAGTGAGATTTCTGGTGGTTTTCATGTTGTCTCTCGCTGAGTTCCTCAGGGCTCATGGCTCCTCTAATGCTACATAAATGGCTATGGAGGGAATTGAGGAATTAATGTCCTTTAAATTATGCCAACTGTAAAGAATATTTACATATATCAAAAAGGAGAAGTGGTTTAGCATTTTCAAAGTGGTTTGACCATGCCTCCTAGTATCTATGGCCTTGTCTAGAACCTTCCCACACTGACTCTGGTTTGGCCATGCAGCTTACACTGGCCAATAAGACAGTGGCAGGCTTGCTATAAGCAGAGGCTTGATGAGTGCTTGATCACTGGGGCACGCCTTCTTAGAGTGCTCCCTCTTAGTGCCTAGCCATCATGCCAAGTGAAGTCCACAGTACCATGCTGGACTGAAAGAAGACCTCCCTCAGTGTGCAGAAAGCAAACATGCGGAGGGAAACTGAGGCTCCCCAGTGCATCTCCCCGCTGGATGTGACCACATGACTCCCTCTAGCCAAACAATACTGAGCACAACTATCAACTGAGTTCAGGCAATCTATAAGATCATGCGAAATACTTTTAAAAGTTAATATTCTTTTAAGCCACTCAGTTTCGGAGTGGTTATATTTACAGCAATAGGCAGCTGAAACAATAGATACTTCAGGTACATCCTAACACTAACTTATCCCTGTACCTAATTTTAAAGTTTTTTCTGAAAGTAATACACTCACATAATTTAGACAAAGTGTATTACAAGGCTCATAATGGTGATAGCCTAATTCATTTGTCTGGAGGCAACCACTATCTGAGTTTTTGCTATTTTCTTTGATATTTATTTCCATTTCTTATATTATCCTTGATTTACCCATTTTTGATATTACTTATTGACATCATATGTCAGCAGAATAATCTTAATTTCTTACACAATTCCTCAATATTCTTTCAAATTTATATTAAATCAATATTCTTTGTTTATATGTATGAGCATATAAATATTGCTCACTGCTAAGGAAAGTAGTTGAATTATGTATTTCTTTTCTTATTCACATTTTGTTTTGCCTTTGTTTTGTTAGTGTTATATTTTATTAGTAATTGTTCATTCTTCCCACATTCTCTAACAGTACCTTTTAATTATTTCCCACATACTCAAACTCATCAGGTAACTCATCAGCTTCCTTTTTCTCTTGGACACTCTGACTTTCTAGAGTCCTCCACCCTCCCCTTCTGATGTGAAGTGTCAGTTCTCTTGGTCTGCTACACAGCTGAAATCTTAGGGCTTCGCTTTCCCATTACCAGGGCATTTCCTGGACTCATTCCTTTATTAAAATAAAACCCCTGTTTCCTAGAACTGCTGATTCTACTTTTTTTTGGTTTAAAATTGTGTTTTGAAGGGTAAGTCTTTCTATAGTGTTTTAAGAAATGCTGTTTGGGAGGCATATGTTTACATTTTTATATCATCTGAAAATTTCTTCTTCCTTTACACTATATTAATAGTTTTGTTTGTTATGATTCTAGGTAGAAAATTGATTATTTCAGACTTTAAAAGGCCTTGCTCCATTGTCTTACTTCTGGTATTGTGCAGCAGCGTGATGCCACTTTTATTCTGATCCTTTGTTTATGGCCAATGTTTGCCATTCTGGAAACTTTTGATTCTTTTCCTTTCCTTGCTGTCCCAAAATTTCATGGTGATGCACCTTGATGTGTGCATGTGTGTGTGCACTGCATTCCCTTTGACGGACAGTGAAATGTGAGGTGACTGAACTTAAGTTGTTAATTTTTTCTTTGGTTATTTCTTCCTCCCTGATTTCTCCCTTGTCTCTGAAACTTCTAACTCAGATCTTTGGCTTCCTAGATTATCCAGTCAGTTTCTTCTTTCTGGTAAATGGTCTTAACTTTTATCTCATTATCATGAATTTTAAAATTTTAAGTCTAAAATGCTTAATCCAATTATCTGTCATATTCTAAACTATTGCATCCATTTAATGACATTAATTATTATGCTTTTAAATTTTTTCCAAAACCCATCATTTGTTTCCAATTTGTCTGAGTTTCTGTTTGGTTTCTTTCCAGTTTGAGGTTTCATCATATATTGAGTATTTGATGGTCCGTGTTGTGCTTTTACATTTAAAATTGGATTAGATAAAAAGTTGCACATGCAATCTATGTGAGTGGGTGGGTCTTGCCCACTGATGGTTTTCAGTGTACATTGTGTGGGTCTTGAACTGGTATGGAGAGGCAGAGGGGTGCTCAGATACCTGGAGCTACTTGCTTTCTCTACAGAAAAATCCTCCAATTTCCTGCATGGGGGTTTCAAGTTTGGTGAGAAGCTGGTCTGTAGACCTTTTCTTAAACCTCAAATTTTCAGCCTGGCACCAAGCCCCAACCCGTGACTCTGCTTGTCCCCAGGCCCCAGTTTCTCAGTTGTGATTTCTCCAGAGAATAACGAACTGGTGTTTGGCTAGACTGAGAAAGCAGAAGGGTAGGTGATTAGCTGCATGTGGCAGAGATGGGAGACTTGGGGGTCAACTGATCTATTTTCAGACTTTTAACAATTACTTCTGTTTTGAGCTACCAGTTTCACCCCACCTTCAGCAAGCTCTGGTGCCTCCAGTTTAAATGACCCTTCAGGATTCTATGGGAAGGTGACAGTCTCTAACTGGTACCCCTCACTGTAGGCGTTTACATTTTATTACTCTTTCTGTCTCTCTGATCAGTCAGATCCTCTCTTCCTTTTGCTTTCCTGATTCAGAAAATGTGTTGACCTCACTTGACCAATCTTCTCCCATTTTCCTTTCTGACATGGGTTTATATGTTTTCCCACTTACACTGTCATCTTAGTGATGTTTGGGAAATAAGCAAAGATAAAACACACATGTTCTCTGTGTGACGTTAACTGCAAGGCCTTATTGTTTAAACAGGTGACATTGCCACTGGTAAGGATGAAGTTGTAACTGATTAAGAGCTACTTAATGAAACATTTGACTTTCTTAATACAGGGGCCAGCACAAAGAACATCCCTTTTTCCTCCAAATCTTCTATTACGAAATTATAAGCATGTAATTCTGTAACATAATAATATCATGCTCAAGCAAAACATGACATTTTAGGTGAAATGGTCAAATTAAAACTATAAATTATCACACCCATATTATTACCCTACCAACCACACAAGGAAGCGTTACTTCTGCTGGACCCTGTATATGGTCAATCTTGCCGCTGGGTAAATACTAGAATATGTCGTTAAGCAAATAGCAACCACTTTAGTTTTGTGAAGTAGAAGCATTCTGGTGTTCTGTTTAGAGGAAGCTCTCCACCACAAGTGAAAATGATAAATGTGATCTACGATGAAGTGTTATGAGCCATGCTGATTACAGGGAGGCATCCAACTTCAAATGTACTGTTAGGCATTAGTAAGGTGATGAGGGTGAGTAATTGTTTTGTACACAGAGAAGAGTTAGCAATTCAAATAATCAACTTTAGTACATGTATTCAGTACTATCTTAAAAAAATGTTCAAAACTATACTTAATAATACTTTATAATATCTGCCCAAATTGTCAGGCAGAAATGATCTCAACTTATTTCAACAAACATTTACTATAAACACCTATAGTTTGTAGTGTTTTAATTTCATCAAATAAAAAATAAGTGCCTTTCCCTGGCCCATGTGGCTCAGTTGGTTGGAGTGTTGTCCTGTAAACCGAAAGGTCATGGTTTGATTCCCAGTCAGGGCATATGCCTGGGTTGAGTGCTCAGTCCCCAGATGGAGTGCATACAAGAGACTGCCAATCCATGTTTCTCTCTCACATCAATGTAACCCTTCCTCTGTCTCCTTCCCTTCCTTTCTCTTTAAAATCAATGAGCATGTCTTGGGGTGAGGATAAAAAAATTAGCTTAAAATATAGGATGTTTTTATTACCTTAAAAATAAAATAAAATTAAATTTAAAAAAATGCATCCCTCTTAGGCCTCTCCTTCCCAATTGAAGTAACAACACAGGGTTACCAAAAATTGGGACCCAGTAAGGATAGTAAACAAACAAAAAACCCACAAAACAATAATCAACTATCACCTATCATTCTATTTAAAAAGAGCTATTAACTGGAAAAATATGAGAAATAAATATTAACCAAATATTTTATCATAATCCAAAGTATAAGCTATCCATGAGTACATGCTGATATGTTTGAGTAAGTAAATAAATGGGGAGAATAGACAATATCCTGCACAGAGGAATCTCTGTAAGTTGTGTGGACTCACCTTCCTCGGGGAGGTGCCACATAACTGCCCATCTGTCAGTGTGGGCTGCTTATGGTGCCTTTTTCCCAGAGGCTGCTTTATGCCAAGGTGAGGTGGAGGGAATAACTTTACAGTGGAGAATGTGGCCTCCCCCCCCCAAAAAAAACACCACTCAGTCTTGTGATCAAGCCTCACATCAACAGTGGCAAGTCACAGGTCACATCGATGGTATGTGCCTTCATGATGTGATGAAATGGCACTTAATCACTAATGGTCTTCCTCCCCAAATCCCATAACCCAGTCTAATTATGAAAAAAAAAAAGTCAGACAAATTCTTGTGGAGAGACATTCTATAAAATACCTGACCAGTATTTCTCAAAACAGTCAAAGTCATCAAAAACAAGGAACATCTAAGACACCATCACAGTCCTAAGAGACACTGACAACTAAAGGTGATGTGGTAATTTGGCTGGGGTTCTGGGACAGAAAATGGGCATCAGGTAAAAACTAAGGAAATCTTAATAAAGTATGGACTTTACTTAACAGCAATGACTCAAAATACATTACTTAGTTACAAAATGTACTGTACTTGAGGCAGCATAGTAAGAAGCTAGAAAAATTCCCTGGCAAGTGGAAAGAGGAAACTGAGACCGAGAGCTGAACAAACTGGCCAAGCAATTTACAGCCAGATAAAGAGGGTTACCAGGGCAGAAGCCCTGGCTGCCTAACAATGGGCCAAACTCGTGCTGGACTTTGCCCCCCGTGTGGTCTTTCCTCCCCTGGCATATTGCTGGTCATGTGGTTTAGACCCCCTGATCTTTCCCTCACTAGGGATAATATCTAGGCTTCAGTTGTGTTCCAGCTCCAGGCCCAGAAAAGTAACAACACTAGGCAGGTGATGCCAAGGCCAGCTATAATGGCTAACGACCCTCTGGCCTGGCATTAACCAATTAGTACAATGACCTTAAAAGGGCACACTTGGAAAGCCTAATGAATATTCTATTGTGATCCCCCCTAATCCCTCCCTTAAACTCCCAGCCTTTAAAAATTGTGCCTTTCCCTTCCCCCTCATCTCTCTGCACCCCAAGACATGCATCTTCTAAACTCTAAGAGGCCCAATGAGACTTACAACCAGGGAAGCAATGGGCAGCAGCAGCTCATCCCAGGGTAACCCCTGAAACTGTTCCCAAGGCCCCTTTTCTCTGACTCCTCAGTTAGCAGACAGCAGCCCCAGGTTGGCTCACTTCTTTCAATGTGACTTTTATTTCATGGGGAGCTAAAGGCAGCCCCGCTTGGTCTCTCTCCTGTTGCATCTTCTATCCCAGGCCCTTCCTTGTGTTACTGTCCCCAGCTTTAATGAATGTACTCTCAAAGTCACCTGGACTTTTGTGTGAAATCTTTCCTGTACAAAGTCAAGAGCCCATACATTACTGGCCAGCCTGAGGCAGATCCCCTCTGGGCTGGTCTTTTTTCAGGTAACACATTAATGTCACAGCAAAACAGAAAATTGATGCCATATACAGGAACTGTCTGTGCTAGTTATGTAACTTCTCTGTAAATCTAAATCAATTCTAAAATAAAAAGTTTATGTAAAAGCTACCATAACAGTATGATGAAGACAATCCTTTAAATTGAGGAGGGGGCCTTTATGAGGAAGAATAATTATAACACTATAATGCATTTATATTTTTGTTTAGGAATTTGTCAAGATTCAGAACTGGATTTTGGGGCACACTGGTCTCTGTCAACCTGGATTCCTCATTTGTGGTACTGTCGTGACAGGTACAATCTCCTCCTTCCCTCGAGGAACTTACTATTAAATGAAGCTGTAAGTTTGAACCTATCATTTTTGATATTTGAAATTTTGCCTTTCACATAATAGAGTGTGAAGAATATCTTTTATGTAATTTATTTGCATTGTTTTATTGTAATATATTGGATAAAGGAAAGAGATATGCAGATAAAACTTAAAGAGGTGTTATTTTTTAAAGATTTTATTTATTTATTTTTAGAGAGAGGGGAAGGAGAGGAGAGAGAAAAAATGATGTGGCTTCTGGTCAAGGTGGAGGCAGAGGTAAACGCGCCATGTTTTCTTGCACAACTACAGCAAAAATTACAACTAGACTATAAAACAAATACCATCTAAAATTGTCAGAAAATCAAGCTGTATGGAAGTTGACAACCAAGGACTTAAAGAAGCCATGTTCATCCAGATGGGTAGGAGGGGCAGAGAGGTGCAGAGACACAGAGTGGTGCAGAGAGGCATGGAGGTGCGGAATGGGCAGTACCACATCCACGTGTGGTGGAATAAAATTGGAAGGGATACCTTGGGAGCAAGGAACCTCAGCCCCAGACCACACCACCCAGCCCAGGGTTCCAGTGCCATAAAGATTAAGTCCCCATAACTTCTGGTTGTAAAACCCAATGGGGGTTAAGGCAGTGGAAGAACCTGCTGGATTAGCAGCAGACTCTTCTTAAAGGGCCTGCAACAGACTTAGGGCTTACACAGACTCACCCCCTCCAGGATTCAAAACCAGGGCAACATCTGGAAGGACACCAGTGGCATACAGGGAGAAACTGAAGTGACTGGCAACAGGGTGAGTGCTGGGAGACAGCTTCCTCCCAGGCAAAACTCCAGAGGTCAGGCAGGGCACTGTCCCTTTCCTGAGCCCTCCCCCACACAGAGCCACAAAGGGTGAAACGGGTTGCCCTACCCTGGTGATTGATTACCTAAGGCTCTGTCCCATACAACTTACAGTTGTACTTTTTCACAATAGGCCATGACACTAAGATAGGGACTTGAAACAGCTCTACCTAATACAGAGAAACAAACACTGAGAGACTGCCAAAATGAGGAGACAAAGAAATGCGGCCCAAATGAAAGAACAGAACTCCAGAAAAGGAACTAAACAAAATGGAGATAAGGAACCTAAGAGGTACACAGTTCAAACACTGGTTATCAGGATGCTCAACGAACTCATTGGGTACTTCAACAGTACAAAAGAGACCCAGGCAGAAATGAAGGTTACATTAAGTGAAATAAAGAAAAATCTACAGGGAACCAACAGTGAAGGGGATGAAGCTGAGAATCCAATCAACAATTTGGAACTTAAGGAAGAAATAAGTATTCAATCAGAATAGCAAGAAGAAAAAAAGTAATTAAATAAAAAACAAGGATAGTATAAGGAGCCTCTGGGACATCTCCAAACATACCAACATCTGAATCATAGGGATACCAGAAGGAGACGGGGAAGAGCAAGAAATTGAAAGCTTATTTGGAAAAATAATGAATGAAAATTTCCCTAATTTGGTGAAGGAAATAGACATCCAAGCCCAGGAAGCACAGAGAGTCCCAAACAAGTTGGACCCAAAGAGAACCACACCAAGACATATCATAATTAAAATGCCAAAGGTTAAAGACAAAGAATCTTAAAAGCAGCAAGAGAAAAGCAGATAGTTAGCTATAAAGGAGTTCCCATAAGACTGTCACCTGACTTGTCAACAGAAACTTTGTCGGTTACAAGGGACTGGCAAGAAGTGTTTAAAGTGATGAAAAGCAAGGAACTACAACCTAGATTACTCTATCAGCAAAGCTGTCATTTAGAATGGAAGGACAGATAAAGTGCCTCCCAGACAAGGTAAAACTAAAGGAGTTCATTATTACCAAGCCATTATTATATAAAATGTTAAAGGGAATTATATAAGAAAAAGATTAAAACTATGAAGTATAAATTGGCAATAAGTTCACAACTATCAGCAATTGAATCTAAAAAACAAACCAAGCAAACAAGCATAACAGGGAAGAATCATAAATATGGAGGTCATTTGGAGAGTTGAGCTGGGAAAAGGAAGTGCAAGAATGGGGGAAAAGGTGTAGGGATTAAGAAGTACAAACTGGTAGGTACAAAATAGTCAGGGAGATGTTAAGAACAGTATAGGAAATGCAGTAGCCAAAGAACTTATATGCATAACTCATGGACATAAACTAAGGCAGGGTATTGCTAGAGGGAATGAGGGTACTGGGTGGAGGGGGGAAAAGAGGGTAATTGGGACATCTTAATAGCATACTCAATAAAATATATTTAAACACATAAAATGTGTTAGGTCTTTCTTACAACTGCCAATTATCTCCTGCTTTTTCTTTTATTTTTCCACAAAAAATGTTTCAAAAAGTTTCTTTTGACTGACATAAGCACTGGCCACTGAATTGACTTTAGAATTATAAGCTTGGCATCTATATGGTTATTTCTGAGAAGATTAAGCATCTTGACCTTGGAGGAAAAAGTTCCAAATCCATGCATCTACAAAGACATGAGCTTCCACATGTTAAAGTTTGCTGCATCCATGGAAGATGAAAATATCCACAACTCTCATAATTTTAGAAAGATATGCTATAACCAATTTCAACAGACTGGGAAGGTCGATTCTTGAAACCAAACTGAGCTGTTATCACTGACATAAACTTACCTAAAAAAGTGTTTCTCAGAGGAAAATGGACTTTTATTTGTTTAATGCTTTTCCCCTTCAAAGAGTAGGAGAGCTGAGTTAATGTAATTTAGCCAATTAAGTTCCCACTTCCTTTTGTTCTCCTTCCTCTTTAACAGCCTCAGAGCCCTCAGATGTCTTCGGAGTCAGGGTAAAAGTGACAGTGGTTGCAGGTGGGACAACGTAGGGGTCCCGGGATCATGTCACACTGTTCTTAGAGCAGAGCTTGCAAACTGGCAGTCTGGCTTACGAGAGTATCTGCTTTGACCCAAGAGTGTTTTCGGAAATTCACATTAGTTGCTAACATTTAACAGGACAGCAGGAGGAGAATAGAATCGAAGATGGTTAGAACTGGAATTGTACTCCTCAGGTCCTGGTGGGAGCAGGGCTGCTGTAATGATTCCTGCACACATGCATGGATAAGCTGCTTCATTCTGCTGATGAAGAATGTGAACCCTAAGCAGGCTTATCAAAGGACTCCCATTCCAACAAAATATCTTAGATTCAAAAATCCTTAGTTCTCGTTGTGTTTTAAAGTTCATGTTAACATTTCCCCTTTAACTGGCAGTTACCTAATTTTGTTGTCATCCTACCCATCTGTTCCTATGAGAATTTAATAAAATCTATATCCAGAAGTATAAAAAAGAAAGAAGGAAAGAAAGAAAGAAAGAAAGAAAGAAAGAAAGAAAGAAAGAAATAGAAAGAAAGAAAGAAAAGAAAGAAAGAAAATGATGTGAGAGACATCCATCTGTTTGCCTAGCATGCCCCCAACTGGGGAACAGACCCACAACCCAGGCATGTGCCCTGTCTGGGAATCAAACTGGTGGCCTTTCACTTTGTGGGATGACAATCAAGTGACCCATGCTGGTCAGGGCTAAATAGGTGCTATTACTAAATATGTGGAAAACAAAATTAGAAATGACTGATGTGAGACACAGGAATCTAAACCATGAGAAAACTGGAAATATGCAGCCATTTTTCTCATGGACATATGAAAATAGTAATAAATAATGTATAGGGTCTTTGTTAAATAAAAAACTGGTGAGTCAGTAATATATTACTGCTAAGGATAAGAAATAGACAATATCATAAAGACTGAATTAAATGTGGAACAGAAAGAACAATTTTTATGGGTGTTTTGTTTTTCTGCATCATATTTACAAATGATCTACCCGATGATGTAATATTTCCTTAAGTGGAAGAATTAGATTTAATTAAGAGAAGAAAATAGATCTTATCACAAAAAAACTTTTATATTGAAGTTATGTAGAAGACAGGTTCTTATTATTGTTTTCGGGGTTCATTAGTGTGATGGGAAGTAGTTATTGTGCACAATGTTCAAAAGAAAAAGACATTCCATTGTATTCTCTACATTTGTACATTCTGTTGGTTTTTACTTTAGGTAAGGAATATTTAGCAGATAGTGGGTAAATTTCTTAGGATGGTCATAAAACATGATTCAAGATTACTAATCTTTTATTCTGGCTGTGCTTAAGACAGGAATGAATAGCGCAAAGACTGTATACATCAAGAAAGAAGAGCTTGAGAACATAAGACATATTTTATGAAATAAAAAGGCTAGTGTTTTTGAGAGAGAGAACTCTGAAGATAAAAGTATTGCATCAATAAAAGTACATATATACATATATATTACACACAGCAAATGGAAATCAATGTACATACATTAATATATTAAACGTTCAGTGGAGAAAATGAATGTAGAAAGAGAGGAGAGAAAAAATTTTTTAAAATAGAGAAGCAAAAAGATAAGCTAGAGAAAATGAAAAAAGAGACAAAGGGGAATTTGAAGAGAAAGAATAAAAGGAGGATTTATACACACTTCTCCTTATATAAAAGGAGAAGTAGAAAGGAGAGACAAACCAGAGGGAAAGTGATAAAGAAAGAGGTCTCTCCTACAGACAAATGTCTACTAAGGTCCTCTGCTCTTTTTCCAATTGGGTTTTTTTGGGGTGTTAAGTTTTGTAAGTTCTTTATAAATTTTTAATATTAACCCCCTACGAGATTTATTGGCAAATATATTCTCCCATTCAGTGGGCTGTCATTTTATTTTGTTGATAGTTTCCTTTGCTGTGCAAAAACTTTTCAGTTTGATGTAGTCCCATTTGTTGAATTTTCTTTTGTTTCCCTTGCTTGGGGAGATATATCACAAAAAATATTGCAACAAGAAATATCTGAGTTTTATTGCCTATGTTTTCTTCTAGTATTTTATGGTTTCCTGTCTAACATTTAAATCTTTAATTCAATTTGAGTTTATTCTTGTGTGTGGTATAAGAAACCAGTTCAGTTTCATTTCTCTATATGTATCTGTCCAATATTCCACATACCATTTATTAAATAAACTATCTTTAGCCCAATTGCCAGTGCTTACTTCTTCTGTCAAATATTAATTGACTATAAAGGTGTGGGTTTATTTCTGGATTCTCTGTTCTGTTGTATTGATCTACAGATGGCCAACAGACATATGAAAAGATGCTCAATATCACTAATCATCAGAGAAATGCAAATTAAAACCACGATCGGATATTACCTCACACCAATCAGAATGGCCATCATCCAGAAATCAACAAATAAGTGCTGGTGAGGATATGGAGAAAGAGAAACACTTTTGCAGTGTTGGTGGGAATGTGGTTTGGTGCAGCCAATGTGGAAAGCAGTATGGAGATACCTCAAAAAATTAAAAATGGAACTGCCTTATGACCCAGTGATTCCATTTCTTGAAATTTATCAAAAGAAATCTGAAACACTAATTTAAAAGAACATAAGCACCCCTGTGTTCATTGCAGCACTATTTACAATTGCCAAGATTTGGTAGCAGCCCATATGTCCACCAGTACCTGAGCAAATGAAACAATGATGTTACATTTACACAATGGAATACCACTCAGCCATAAAAAAGAAAAAATGTTCCCCTTTTTGACAGCTTGGATGGATCCTGAGAACATTATGCTTAGTGCAATAAGCCAGCCAGAAAAAGTCAAATACCATATAATTTCACTCATATGTGGAACCTAATGAACAAATTGAACTAACAAGCAAAATAGAGACAGACTCATAGATAGAGAGCAGACTCATAGAAAGAGAGCAGGCTGACAGCTCTGCTGTGTGTGTTTGTTGGGGGAGGTTAGGGTGTGGAGAGATCTAGCAAAAAAGAAAAAAGACTCATGACATAGACAACAGTGTGGTGATTGTGTTGATTGTGGGATAGGGGGTGGGTGGAGATGGAAGAGGGTATAAGGGAGATAAATGGTAATGGAAAAAATACAATAAAAAATAAAAATAAATAAAAGATAAACAAATAAAGATAAATTAAAAAAAGAATGAGGGCCCCTTTGCAGATTCTAAATTGCATGTACTGTCATACTCTGCTTGTGGAACTGTGGATGAGTGGGTGTTAACACCTGTTATTCCTCTATTTGAAATGTTAATTACCTCATTAACCATTGTTCCTGACTCTAACTGGGGGAGCAGGATATTTGTTTCTCTGGGATAAGTGTAGGCAGGAACAAAACAAGAATGCCTCCATGGATCCCGAGAAAATTTTCATTTCCAGATCCAATAGCCTCATCTGCTTGGTTAAATATTTACTTATTTGGTTTTCTAGAGGCAATTCCAAATAACTTTTGTCTTCACTGCAAGTCCTACTTCCAGGAATATCCTCAAGAGTGGCCTCACAGACTAACTCTGATACTCTCCACAGATCTAGTCATGAATACATCCAACCTCCCTGGTAGGCCCCATGCTCCATGAAGGTTGCAACAATGCCGATGCCTCACAGCTATATTCCCAGCAGCTGACACTGTGACTGAGAGAAGAAGGTGCTTAATGCTCATCGGATATATGAATGAATGACAAGATAGATGGATGTTTGGATTATTACTTTAAATGTCTTTTCCCAACTAGATTTTAAGATACCAAATGTAGTTCTAGATGGGTATCTCAGCTGGGCAGAGCGCTGTTCCAATACACCAGGGTTGAGGGTCCTATCCCTGGTCAGGGTACATTCAAGAATTAACCAATGAATGCATAATAAGCAGAATAACAAATCGATGTCCCTCTCTCTCTTCCTCTCTCTGTCTAAAAATCAATATATAAAAATATTAACAAAAGATACTTGAATGGAGGGAGAGAGAGACTACTTATCTATTACTTTCCAATACCCAATATTGTAGGTTTGATATATAATTAAGCTTTCAAATGATTAAATAAATTAATAGAATTATCAAAAATATTCTCAAAAATAATTTATAAAGTACAGGTAGGATAAAAATTACTTGTAATTAATACAGTGAATGTATGTGTGTGTTTTCATGTATGTGATTATGTATATGTATCTTTTGAGATGCTTCTCAAAAACTTTAAAATGATGAGAACAGAAACTTGAGTACCACCTTAAAAACAATCAGACAGGACAGAAAAATATTATCATGTAACTATTTAGGGGTGGAAATATTGTAGGTTAAATGAAAGAGAAGAGTAACAATGATTACTGGCTCTTTCTGTTACACTGCTTACATAGGTTAGTCAAAACAAGGTAATGATTTGCATGTTCAGCCACAAGTTAATCATAAAACAATCTTCAAATGTTATGTGACAATCATTTTCTATTGGTAAATATATGCATTCTAGACAGACTTCATGGTATAATAATAAGAACCAAGATACTTCATCCCAACTGAGATATGGGCAACATCAGAACATCAAATTTTAGCATAATTTACAGACACAAAATTTGCAATGGTCCAACATCCTCATGATCATCCTTATCTGCCAAGTTATTTGCTTAACTAGTTCAGCAAATAACTCTTGAAATACCTTGTAGAAATCTTAAGTGTATTCTGATGCTTACCCATAGTGCATTCAGATCAGTAAGATCAAAGAGGCCTGGTTTCATCTATTTCTATCAAACATTTGATGAGGATAAACTTTAGTAATATTGTTCATTCTTGATTTTTAATCAAGAAAATTATTTTTAATCAAAAACATAAAAGAGTTTAGCCTCGCCTATCTATTTAGCAGACCATCTAACATTCTACTTTCTTTCCCATCCCAACCTAGGTAATGACAACATGAGTGCAGATGATAACAGTTCAATGCAAAAGTTGATAGGATTCCCATTATATTGCCAAATAAAACATTTCACTCTCAATTGCAGTCTTCTTAAACTGTGATGGTGGGTAGCTAGGGATACATAACTTCAACTTTTACTTTTTATTGAAATGATCAAGAAAACACAGAGAGAGATGAAGATATACCCACTAAAAACTCAGTATTAGCCCATGCTTGGTGAAAGGAATATCTACTCAGAGACCCTGAGGCAGAGCCAGGTTTGAGTGTGGGAGGAGATATACAAGCAGTTTGACTCTAACAATGACCTCAGGGCTGCCTGGCTTTCTCCAACTAAAGACGGCAAAGATAACATCTTCCTCTATCTAAGGAAGTTGCTTCCTCATGCTATCCTTTTCTACCCATTCAAGATTCATGCTTCCCAGTGATATAACACCACCAGAAAGGTGTAGAGATCTATAGCCAGTACTGGTTAGAACTTTGGCTAGAAGTTAGCAGTAGAAAGAGTAAACTCTTAAGAACTGTGCTCTTTGTAGAGGAGTGACTTTTTCCTTAACTGCTTTTCAAGAGAAAAAGTACAAACTAAATTATGTACTGATGAATTTCCTTCTCAATATTTACATGATTACATAGCAAAAGTTGAGCTTTCTTGCTCAGTTCATCAGAGTAAACTAGATTTTAAAAATGGCTTGACATTGGAAATGTAGTATATGACATGCCCTTCAAATAGTCTTCAGGCACATGGCACAGAAAGATTCTAAGAGCAACCAGGTGGAAAGTGAAGGAGGACAGGAGCATTCGTGGCAGACAAACACGAGATCTGGACACTCTAGTGTTCCTCACTGAACAAAAAGTCTCCAATTTGGGATCTGTAAATAGTTCCGCAACATGAAGGGAGACTACTGCATCTTGGGTGTAGAGGGAAAACAAAAGCATATTTTCTAATGGAATGTGGATGAAAGTAATGTGTGCCATTTTCAGGCCTGATTCTTAATGACTTCCTAGGCAATGCGTGACTTTCGGAGCTATGAGCTGCAGGTGGCAGAGGTGAGAGAAGGGAGAAATCTGATCCCTAAGTGAACACTTGAAAGAGAGCTGTCAAGTCAGGAACACAGGCAATCTGTTGTTGCTCAAGGAAGAAATAAATTTTTCTTGTGTTAAGGACATACTTATTACAACAGCTAGCATTATGTTAATGATAATACTAATATAAACTACTTGTGGGAAATGGGGCCAGTTTGATTTTGGAAGAGGAATGGGGGGGAAAACCCACCTCATATAATACTTTAGAAAGATCTATGTTTCTGAACATGGCTCTACCATTACTTAACAGGGGCTTGAATAACTGAAAATCTAGAAGCCTCAGTTTCCCTCTTTGTCAAATAAAGTGTGTGAAACAAGTTGCCCATAAGTTAGTGGCTGCTTACCTTTATGTAGGCTGAAAATTCTATGGTTCCTTTATCGTAAGTGACAACTCTAAGTTAATATCAGATAACACTAAATTACGCTATGGAGAAGAAGAAGAGTTATTTTTAATGACCCACCTTGAGATAATTTGCTAAAAAGCTTTATACCAAAAAACATATGAAATTGAACTCAACTTTCTCAGAGAAAAGAGAAGACTTTCTTACCCCCAAAAGTTATTATGAGATATGTAAGCATTTTTAGAAATGATAAAAACAAAAATTTCCCCCAAAATATATCAATGAACTAAAAATACATCTCCCAGAAAACAGTATCAACCAGGAAACAGTGTGATAAAAGACAGTGTTAGATTCAAGCTGAATACTTCAAGGAATAGCCACAATATCTGAAAGTACTGACAATCCCCTTGGGGGAAATTGTAAATGAAGACCTGCCACTTGAGTCATTTATAGTTAGAATCGGTAATATTCTGGACAACATTGAAGAGCACAATCACATATTGGCAGGAAAGAATTAGATGATAACCTAAAGGTCAGTTTCATTTCTTTTGTCTATGCTGAGTCCTTATGATGGAGAATTCAAGGGGAGCCAAATGGAAACAACGGAAACTTCTGTCATGAGCCCAACTGCCCTTATAGAATAAATTATATAAGGGCTTCTAAGTAGCAGAGGTCACTAAGCATGGTTTTCTGATAGGAAGTTTACATAACTTGCATCAGATTGGAAAAAGCAAAACAAATTATATATATAATCTTATATATTATATTATATTATATATAAATATATATGTATATAAAATACACATTATATATATAATCTCCACAACAAAAAGGGTAAACATGAGAGTCACAGCTCAGTTGAACAGCTTTGGTATAAGTTCCATGCCAGGGGACATTTACTTGGAAAATGGAGGTTTTTCAAGTAGAGCAGGAGTCAGCTTTAAGAATGAGGTGTTAGACTAATAAATGTGGGACCACTCTGCTAGTCAGCACTCATAAAAGGAAATACTATTTTTCCACATAAAATTCTGAATGCCTGAAAAGCCCTTGGCACAGTGTCACCACAGGTAGAGCACAAGAGACATACCCAGGTTGCGAAGATGCAATGTAGACCTACTGCAGTAGTAACTTAGGGGTAGTAATAGCCATCACTTGAGAAACATTGCTGCTGAGCCATACGATTGAGGCAGGTAGCTGGCACTTTATAAGTGCCGCCCAGAGCTGGGCAGCAGAGGCAGGGTGGTGATCAAGTGCCTGGCAATGGAAGTCAGGCAGACCTTGACTCGAATTTTGATTCTGCCATGAACTAGCTGTTCTGCTGTTTCATGTTAATGGCTTGGGTGTTTAATGGCAAGTTACTCAGCCATTCAATTTCCTTACCTATAAAATGAAAATAATAATATGTACCTAACTGGGTCTTTGTGAGATTTTTAAATGTATAGTGAGATGCCCAGTCTAGGTCTAAGCTGTGCATGCTACTAGAATTTAAATATATATGAAATAGTCTGCTGACATGGTAAAGTAGGCTACCCAGGACACTATTAGCGTGAAGAACAAAGAATCCTAGAGAAAAAGGCCTTCAGAGGGAAGATCTAATTTGAGCTAACAGTTCTCTCAAGAGTCAGTAGGGTGCAATGGGTTTGCATATAGCTTAAAGTCTGCCACTCAAATCTGTCACAGGCTAGCTTCTATGTTCAAAGGGAGAGAGAGGGCTGTGACTATAGCCCAAGATGGTTCTTTCACGAAAACCCTGTTAGACTTCAGGACACAGGCAAGCACGAGTTGGTATTCATCTAAAAGGGTTATTCAGAAAGAAAAATAGGATTTTTCTCCTCCAATAGGCACTGGATATCTAAAGGCTTCAGTGCGATGGTGACTGTATACAAAAGAATATCAGTGCTCAATAATATAAGGTGGCACTTCTTGCCAGAGGGTCCTGGGCTGAGAATGTGATTAAAACTAGAAGTGGAAGCAGCACAGGTTTACGGGGGAGACTGTGGAACCTGGTGAATTGAGAAGGGTGTTCACAACCAGTGGCAGTTTGCAGCACGTATGGCAGCACCTGAGAAGAGTGGCTAGTGGCTGGCGGTATATGGCAGCTGGCACACAAATAACAAAACCACTGGAAGCGATGACAAGAGGCACCCGGGGGAGTCACGGCAACATTATATGTAGTCGATACCATGTGGTTGACTTCACTGGTTTGTGAGCATGGATGCAACACTCCCTTAGTACTACCAGAAATACTCCGGGAGGGAAACAGGAATGCATGGAGGAGAGGAGACAGATTGAGTTTAGATTAACCATCTCGCACGATCACATAAACTTCATGAAATGGGATCTTTCTCATTAATCTTATTTGGATCCAGGGAATGTTGAGCACAGGAAATCTGTATCTGAGTCATTCAATTAATGGTAATCTTTGGCCCCCTTTATCTTGTTCTTTTTTCCATTTTAAGGGAATGACTTGGATTCATATATGGGTTCCACCATCAAATCATTTTTGAATGCAGCAAAAAGAACAAATCTGGTCAAGTTACTTAGTCTTCCTTGGCTTGTTACACTCAGCAAAATGGGAATAGTATAACCTGTTTTGCATTCAAGAGATGGCATATGTAGAACGTGGTCCCAACACCTGTATATAGTAAATACTCAGCAATGTTAGTTTTCTCCAACTTTGGACAATTGAAGAATTCTATGCAATTGGCATTTCAGAACTGACCTGGGAGGAATTTAGCCAGCTGAGCTACAACTAGAAAAGTGGAAAAGACTATGGACTCACAAAAGGAGTTCCAGATAGGAGCCTTTTCCCCTTCTGACTATCCAGTAATTTCTTGAATTCTTTTAAACAAGTGTAAATCTGGCACAATTATTAGCATTTTATTTTTTTAAAATATTCTTTATTTTAAAATTAAAATGGACATAATATTTTATTAGTTTCAGGTACCCCCAGTTCATTAACATTTTACTTTATTTTTTAAGTATATTTTATTGATTATGCTATTCCACTTGTCCCATTTTTTCTCTCTTCTCCCCTCCAACCCTGCACCCCCCTGCTATCAGCATCCCCCCTCTTATTTCATGTCCATGGGTCATAATAAAGATAAAGATAATTAAAGATTAATTATCTTTAATCTTGGGTAATTTAATTATGATGTGTCTTTGTGTGATCCTCCTTGGGTCTAATTTCTTTAGGACTCTCTGAACTTCTTGGACTTCCTGGAAGTCCATTACCTTTGCCAGATTGGGCAAGTTCCCCTTCAGTATTTTTTCTAATACGTTTTCAATTTCTTGCTCTTCCACTTCTCCTTCTGGCACCTCTCTGGATATTGGAACATTTCAAGTTGTCCCAGAGGTTCCTAAGCCTCTCCTCATTTTTTTGAATTCTTGTTTCTTCATTCTGTTCCAGTTGAATGTTAATTCTTCCTTTTGTTCCAAATTGTTGACTTGAGTCCTGGTTTGCTTCCCTTCACAGCTGTTCCATGTATATTTTTCTTTATTTCGCTTTGTATAGCCTTCACTTCTTCCTTTGTTTTGCATCTGTACTTGGTCATTTTTGGGAGCATCCTAATTACTAGTGTTTCAAATTCTGCATCTGATAGGTTGGCTATCTCCTCATCCTTTAGTTCTTTTTCTGGAGTTTTGATCTGTTCTTTCATTTGAGCCATATTTCTTTGTCTCGGTGCACCTGATATTTTGTAAGGGGTGGAGCCTTAGGTATTCACCTGGGTGCAGCTACCCACTTTGCTGCACTGTGGTGTTGTATGTAGGGGAGGGATCAGAGAGGCAACAATGCCACTTGCTTGGCTCTCACACTGTTTTCTATCACTTCCCACAAGTGGATTGTGCCCTTTCAGGTGCTGATTCCCAGGTGGGTGGACTTGTGTATGTTCTAGGGTCCTGTGGGCCCCTCCAATGGGCTCTCCTGTGAGACTGGGAGTTTCTCCCACCACCATAACCCTCACAAGTTTGTATAGCCAGAGGTTTTGAGGCTTTCTTTTTCGGTGCTGGAACCCTGGGTTGCATGGTCTGGCTCGGTCCCCAGCTGTTCCTCCTGGCTTATCTTCATGAGAATGTGGGACTGCCCAGTCTGCCAGCCAGTTGCTGTCTAGCTCACCTGGCCCTCTAGCTGCCACCTTGTTGCGCATCCTTGCTGCCCAGGCTTTCCATCTCCACCCCTCCTACCAGTCTGGATGAATGTTTCTTCTTTAACTCCTTGGTTGTCGGACTTCCATACAGTTAGATTTTCTGGCAGTTGTGGTTGCTTTTTGTTTTTAAGTTGGTTGTTGTCCTTCTTTTGGTTGTGTGAGGAAGCGAAGCATGTCTACCTATGCCTCCATCTTGGTCAGAAGCCCAATTCATTAACATTTTATATATGAAGAAATCAAGGCTCAAAATTTTCATATGGGTAATTTCTGATTTAGGCAACAAGGTTAGCTGAACTAATGCTGATAATCCCTTATGCTTCTTTTCTCCTGCTCCACTTCCACTTTTTAAAAATTGTGACAAATATATACAAACACATATGCATATATCTATGTACATACATGTATATACTGTATACACAGGTATATACACATACATATATACACATACAAATGTACATACACATACATATATATAATGCAAAATTTACCATTTTAACCATTTTAAAGTATATAGTTCAGTAGCATTAAGTATATTCATGCATTGTTGTGCAACCATCACCCCCATCGTCTCCAGAATTTTTTAATCTTCTGAAACTGAAGCTCTGTACCTGTCAAACAATAACTCTTCATTTTTCCCTTCCTCCTGGCCTGTGAAAATCACCATTTTACTTCCTGTCTAGGAATTGGATTCTTCTACATACCTCACATGTAAGTAGAATCATACAGTATTTGTCTTTTGTGAATGGCTTATTTAATTTAGCATAATGTCTTCCAAGTTCATCCATGTTGTAGTGTATGTCAGACTATTCCTTCTTTTTAAAGTTTAATAATATTTGTATGCAAATACCTAATTTTTTAACTCATTAATCTATGGAGGGACACAGGTTGCTCCCACATTTTGGCTGCTGTAATTAATGTTGTTTTAAATATGGGTGTACAGAGACCTTTTCAGGTCTTTTCAGTTCTTTGGGGTATATATGAAGAAGTGGAATTGCTGGATCATCTAGTGATGTTATTTATCACTTTTTGAGAGGGTGTCATACTCTTCCACAGCCACAGCGCCATGTCACATTCCTATTATCAGTGCACAGGGCTCCAATTTCCCCATATCCTTGCCAACACTTGTTATCTCTTTTCTTTTTAAAAAGTAACCTTTTTTCTTTTTGTTTAATAATGGGTGTTATGGCTAAGAGCTTTTTACCAGGACCTAAAGATAGCAAAGATGGGAAGGTGAAAAAAGAATCATATAGCACTTATATCTATGTTTTATTTGTAAATTTCTAATATTTATCCTTGTGATCTAAGTACAATTCATTTTAAAATGTTGTTCAGTTCTTACTACCTAGCACTGTCTGTAATTTCTAGTTAAATCCATTTCAGATATTGTTTTTTAAAAAGCACCTGAAATGGAAGTGTTTTCTGGAGTGCATCTGCAAATAAAAAAATTAAGTACCTTTATAAAACCCAACTGAATTTTCCTTGGGTGGGAAGATTCAATCAGTAGATTAAGCTCTTGTCATCTGATTGCATTTTATTTACTGGTGTCATGTATCATTCTCCACTGTTTATCTGGATTTCAACTGTGGGCAACAAATATTTGGCAGTAGCACAAAATAATCTTCTCCAAGCTCAAAATCATAAGCATATGGTAAATTCAAAGTAAATTTTTCTACAAATATGATAACTCCTCTTTTAAAGGTCCAGAACTTATAATCTTATTAGTTTATAAAAATATAAATTTGCATATTAAAATGGGTTTTGATTATATCAGTTACAGATGAACAAAGCAGATTATAAGATGGGTGTCTTGAGGACATCCAGAAAACAGAATGAAGCTGCTCTGGTGATGTCACATTCTAGTATTCCAGTGTTTACTGGCCATGTGGGTCTGTGGACAAGAAATCTTTGTGGAACATTTTTTAAAAAGTAAACTAGGGAATACAATGCTTATCTTCTAGAGATAAAATAAAACATGGATGAGAAACATCTAATATTAGAGGCCTCCAAAAATAGGTGCTTATTCAGTTAGTTCTCTTTTATCCACTTCCTACACTTTAATTATCATCTTTGTTATGTGACAATTATCCAAGGGAATATTTTAATCTCAATTATTATATATTTTCCCCTTTCATTTTCTTTGGCACAGGAAAATTAAATGTTTGCTTTCAAAGCACGAATTCCCATGTATTGTATGGGTTTTCCCCCAAGGAGTGAATTTAATTTAATTAATAACTTCAAAATCCCTTGGGTGATATGAAATATGCACAGTTATTACAAGCCTGTGTGTATGTGTGTGTGTGTGTGTGTGTGTGTGTAGGAGGGGGAGATGACTCAGAAGGAGGTAGAGGCAGTAACATATGCACAAATGGAGCTTATGATTCAGGCAACACTCCAGGAAAGAAGAAGGGTGCTAAGTTAGTCTTCAACAGCTTGTATCACCCAGGTGTACTCATATCTTGCCAAAACAAGGCTGCAAGCTTGGTGCAGTTCGTATTAGAGCATCTTACTTCCCATTTCAGGCATTTGTGGGGAAGCAACATAGGTGTGCTGGCTGTAAATAAACTTGAGTTTTGAACAGCCACATTTATAAGCCAGCATCAACACAGAGCATTTGCCATAGCAAACCACTTTCCAGTCATCACAATGTTCTCTCTTAAGTGGCAATTTTTCCCAGCATACTCAAAATATGATTTTGTTTACAAAGAACTGATTATAAAGACAGGACATTGGAGCTGAAAAGTACCTCCCAATGCATCTAGTACAACACCTCATTTTACAAATAAAGAAAATGAGGCTGACGGAGGACAAATGACTTGCCCAACATCAGTAAGCTGAACAAGCTGTAATTGCTGGGCCTGCTGACAGTCAGGACGGGGCTCATACCAGGAGGTCACACCAGTGATTTCTTATAGCAAGATTCCTATGTGCTTAACTCAAAAAGAATTGTTACCTCAGAACTGCTCGTTGGTAATTTTACAGGGTCTGACCCAGAGTATTTTGAAGTGGACACTCAGAAATTCACCAAGCAAGTATTTTCCTGATCTTGATAATGATGATGTTATTGTTGACGATGATGGTAATGTTTGACAACTATAGAGTGCTTCTTAGTATGTACCAGGCATTTTACATCAAGTAACTTTCAAAAACCCTGATGAGGGAGGGACTATTATCCCTATTTTACAGAAGAACAAATTGAGCATAGGGTAACTAAGCAACTTGATGACAATGTACCTGGTTGACGGGTGATGGATTTGGGATTTAGACACAGCCAGCATGGCTGCAGAGTCTGTGCACCTAGCTACTATACTATCTTTCCTCTCCAAATATCACTATCCTACACTACCACTTCTCTATAATAAGAACGAGGAGAATTTCCTGGTGGCCACATTAAAATAATTTATTGAATCTAATTCCTGAACTTTCCTTATAGTGGAGATCTGGCAGGGAAGAATGGAGAGCCAAAAGATACCAGGTGTGATCTAAATCCCACTGTAAGCTCCACAAATGAGGCCAAACTGAGAAGGTATATGCTAGATTTTCTGTAGTTTTATTACACTTCAAGAAATATAGCATTCTTCAATTGCTTTAATTATAGGTCTTCAATATGGAAAGAGCGATGCAGTCTAAGTAAAACTGAGCAGTTACTTGAAGTCAGATAATACAAGCAGACTATTATTTCATAAATGACATTTTAATTATCACCCGGAGACCATTAAAAATACATCATAGCAGTTTGCTTGGTTTCTTTTAGAAAGATAATATTGACAAACTGCTATGAAACTGCAGTTTGGAAAACAGTAGAAATTGAGATTGGTAATAAAACACAAATTCTCTTGTGTATACTAAAGCAATGATGAACAATTTGAAGAGAGAAGACAAAGTTAAAATTACACTTTTCTTTTTTAGGGCAAGGCAAAAGAGAAGTCATTTGCGGGAAGACTATTAGGTCTATAGATTTATTACCTCTGTGAATTATGAATTACTTGCTGCATTTAGCATAGTAATCTGACATTTCAGGCATCCAAGCATAAGCCACTGAGTAGCCAAATGCTCCTGAATGCCAATATGCCTTCTTTTCCTCTCCAGAGAATTGTCTTCTTAGTGACCTCTGGTCTTGAGGATTTTGAGAGAACAGCCTACTCCTGGAGATGGTCCTGGGTTCCATCAAGGGAGGTTGTCATAACTCTGGAAGCTTTTGCCATCTTTATGAATTCCACAGCTTGCTCCCTTGGTGATCACAAGGCAGTAGGAAAGTTTTTCATATTTTGCTCTCCCCTAAAAATTGAAGTTTCTATTACTTGTCATGAGTAATTTTCCTTATAACTGAAACCAGTGTATCACTCTTTGCCAGTGATGTGGGTCTTTACTCTAGACACCACAAGAAAACCATTCAAACCACTTGCCTTTTATCTCTTTCCTCTAGGAAATACTTTTTGTATTGGTCTCCTTGGTTATTAAGCCAAAAGGAAAAGTTGTGGTGACTGATTCCATTATAGGTTAAGCATACGAAATAAAGAAAATTTTTGAGATATCCTTTAAAGGCAATACAATTTACTTTTCTTTTCCTAGAATTGTTCCAAAGGTAGGAATATTGCCAGAATCTAGGGATAATTTGTATCCCTAGGGGAAAAGATGAAGATAAATGGTGCTTGGATTGCAATACTCTCACCAAATAACAGTTTATAGCTTTTCTTTAAAAGAACTCCCCTTCACTTTTCTATATTCATTAATTTATTCCTTCAATAAATATTATTAAAGAGACACTCTATGTGCCTAGATTCATCTAATTTCCAAAGAGATTATAGTCTTGTGAAGAAATAAAGTGTATATATAAATAAGTAGAACATTAAAAAGGAAGAAAGAAATGCCATGAGAGCAGTATAGAGAAAATGCTTTCAGAGTTTTTTACATAATATCAGTGAGAGACCCAGCTACTCTGTTTTAAGAAGGTTTATTGAACTTGTGTTTATCTTGTCTCCCTCTTGAAACAGACCTCACTGAATGGCTTGCAAAAGATTTGAAGAGGCTAAAATCTACAACAATAAAGACAAAAATGAGCAGGAGACCTCATTAAAATTTTCGAAGGTAGAATGGATAGGGTGATAGCTAATATAGTCACAAATAGCCAGAAAGTAGAGCACATTGAAAACAGACTGTGTGAAAGCTGGAGAGTGGCATCGCTGCTGGACAGCACCCAGGGAGGCTTGGGACTGGGAAGACACTGGGTAAATGAGATCAGGATGATGCATGAAGCTAAAGGTAGAAACCTAACAACCGTTTAGCTCCTGGCCAAATAAATAAACAGACCTCTCTCACGAGAATTAGGAATGTGACATAGAAGTTGGAGCATGGGTAAATCTCTCTTAAACAAAGCATCTGGGACCTGAAATATTAAGGCTGGCAGCCTACCCACTGTCTCTAAAATGAAGCTATAAATGTGTGGACAGAGATCACAGTTAGCCTTTCCATTCCTCATTCTTAAATATAAACAGGCTATGAAAAATGAGCCTTCTTTTCAGAGAAGTCTGAAAAATAGAATGTAAAGAACAATGGTAAGAACATAAAAATCAGTCAGGAAAATATAACAAGAAAGATGTTGAAAGTGATAAAAATCAGAATAAGAAAAGACTCTTGAAAACTAAAAAGTAATATGATGAATAAAACTTTAAAATATTTAATTGAAAAGTTGAATGACAAGAACAAGGAAATTCCTCATATCAGAGAGCAAAGGGACAAGGAGAAAGAAAATGTAAGAAAATATAGACATTCAGAGGGTCAATCCAGGAAGACCATATCTGATGAATAGGAGTTTCAGACAGGAAGCAAACATGAGAGAAGAAATATGCAAAGAAACATAACAGGAGGGTTTTTCCAGAACTGAAAAATGTATATTCAAATGGAAAGGATCCACTGCAAGTACAGAACAGATACACTTAAAAAAATATATATGTAGACCTATTGTTGTAAAATTTTAGAACACTAGGACCAGGGGTCAACAAACTTTTTCAGTTAAGGACCAGAGAGTAAATATTTTAGTCTTTGTAGAGCATACTTTCTGTCCCAACTGCTCTATTCTCCTGTTGTAGCACAAACAGCCATAAATAATATGTAAGTAAATGGTTGTGTTCTAAAAAAACTTTATGTACAACACGGAAGGTGGGCTGAGTTGGGCATATAGGTCATAGTTTACTGACCCCTGTCAAAAGCAAAGAGAAAATGTTAAAAACATGGAGAAAATAAAAATAAAAAACAAATAACCTAAAAAGGAATAAGTATCACAATGGGATGAATAACACTGACTGATTAAATAGTGCAATAGTGATTTAAAGTTCTGGAAAAAATACTTCGAATTCTATACATAATAACACTATTGAGTGTGAGAGCAACATTTCATATTAGGACTCAGGAATTTCACCTTGCAAATGTCTTTTATTAAGACTTTATTTATAGGTTTAATTGAAGATGAATTTCAATAAGACCAAAGAAACCCCCCCCCAAAAGTAAAAAAATACAGAACGCAGAAAAAATATATCTACCACAGAAGTCAGATAATAACTGTGCAACAGGGCCAGAGAATCAGCAACCCTGATTGAAATAAGGAGACAGAAGCCCTGCAATGGTCTCATTTGGAAAAATAAGGAACTTGGTCTAAAAATGACCTGATAGAGTATTTGAAAGAAAAAAAGAAGATACAATAAAGGCAAATAGTGACTAGAAAAACTATCAATTAGAAAAAAGAGAAAAATATTTTAAACCCAAAGAGGCAAGGACATACAATCGCAGCACTCTACTTGCCTAAGCAACGAGCGGATGAATATTTGCATGACTTGTCAGGAGGGTAAATTCTGGTTCATTCTTTGGAGACCTGAGAAAGTAGGCACACTAAGGGGGTTTAAAATTACTTTTACAGAGGCTGTACACAAGCCAAGGGCTTTGTGTGTCATGCTTAAAATGTCTGATTTTGTTTTTTAAAAAGTAATTTGAAGCTAGTGACAGCTTAAAACACAGAAGCAACAAGTTTAGAGCTGCACCTCTCTGACTTACCAGTCTTGTGGCAGTAGCAGACCAGAGGTAGATGAGACTGAAGGCAGGGATAATGTATGTGGGACATGCCCCCAGGAAACTCTTTGGGCTTTTGCTTTAGAACCAGAATAGCATGTTGATGAGAAGAATGCATCAATGCTACACATTTTACAACTCTTCCACGAGCCTTTTTTTTGAAGATGATCAACTCTTGTTTTTCTTTCAAACAGGGAGAGGAATACAGAAGATTTTATTTTGGGCTTGATGTCTTTACGAACAACTCCAAAGCAGAAGATACTGTACTTGAAATGGAGTAAGCAAAAGACAATTTTCAAAACTCAAATTCTTATTATCCCAAACTTCCACACCTCCAGTAGATTAAACATTGTCCAAGGCCTGAGAACTTCTGTTCTTAACTGTCATTCATTACAGCTTTGGTATAAAATAATAGTTGAGGGTAGCTGCTCTTGATAAAGATATAAATACTCCATTTCAATCTCCAGAGAATTTACCAGCTCAGGGGGTCTGGGTAGGTGGACACTAAGAATCTGCATTTGTAACATGTTCACAGATGTTTGGTAATTCTGGATTAAACTGTACTGAGAGGATTGTATGTGCTTAGTTAACATGTTCACTTTTGTCCCGCTTTACATCCATGTTCCTCTGGCATTTATGAAAATTCTTGACTTTCCTATTAGCCTGTGTGATAAATCATGAGGCTCAGATATAAGCTTGTCATTTTTAAGGTAATATCCTCAAATTCTGCAATATAATTCCTACCCTCTGCTATCCTGCACTGTTTAATTTGGATAGAGACTTTGGACAACATTTTCTATGATTTTTCTCCACCAATTTAATGCCATATTGCTGGGAGTCAGAGTGAAAACAAATTATCTTAATGTGAAACTATATATAACCTCTGGAAAGGCAAATATTTAATTGCCTAAATTTAAAGTGGTATTTGATTTCAGTATAAAATTAAGTTCAAGAAATTGTACTTTTTTCTGAAATTACCTTTCTTTTTAAACTTTCTATGCTAAGATTTGTTTACTTTCTCATTTAACAAGTTTAATTACTGCTTTTCAAAAGCAAAGAACTTCATGGTTTACACTCTGCTACCTAAACTGCTAGGAGCAAGTTTCAGATAGATTATATCAAGTGTGGGTTTGACCTAGAATATAGGAATTCATTTGATTTCTATGTTGCTTTCCACAAAATAAAACTATGCACTCAGTTGAGATATATTTTAGCACTGTAATCAGTTTAATGAGAATTACTTTTATTTTTATTCACTATAAAGCAATAACATTCATTGGAGAATTTAAATGCAAATAGAAGGATCTGTGATGAGTTACTCAAAGCTTGATATTTGGATTGGGGAAAAGTAGAATCTCGGGAAGCAGATACCTTGACTATGTGTTCTGACTACATTGGCAGGCCCTCAGACAGCAGCACATTAGGTTAAAGACACCAAGATATTCTTGAGTAGAGTGACTGGTCAGAGAGTTCTTTGTTCATAGGGCTCCTCAAATCCAGAGGAATTATAACTTCAGAGTATCTGTGTAATTCAGCTCTCCTTTAGTGGATTATGGAAAGAGATCAAAAAGAAGGTGTGTGAATCAGGATAAAAAAAAAAAGACTTTTCCCTATTAGAAAATAAGCTCCATAGGGACAGGAACTTTGTCTAGTTCACTGTTGCAACATAAGTTCCTGGAACAGAGCAGTTGTTCCAAAAATACCTGTGGACGGATGGATGGAAGGAAGGGAGGGAGGGACGGAGGGAGGAAGGGAAGGAATGAGGAGACAAGGGGTAAAGGAGAGAACTGGAAAGATGCCACACCAGTGAGTTAAGGTATTAAAGAAAAGGAATTGAGTCCAGGGAATAGAGTGTAGTCCCTTTCATTTAGGCATTTGTGATCAACTCAGTAACCGATTTTGGGGACAAAAGAAGACCATCATCAGTCACCTGGCTCCAAGAGCTTCCAACCTGAAGGGAAAAACAGCCACAATACAAAGGTGGTATGGGCTGTTTTAAGCATATGGGCTAAGAACATGGGAACAGGGCAAAATATAGTTTTAGACTTAGTAATGTGTAACACTGGGATGAAAATCTAAGTTTTCTAACTTTGAATCCCATGCTTGTTGTTACATGAGTAGTCGATATTTCTCAGGTCCACCTTGGTAGGAAGGTTCTTGGTTTTTATTAGTTTTGACTCCAAAATGCTTTCAATTTTAAAGCCATATTGCAGATGATGTCTTAACATGCCTTTTGGCAAGATACTGGGACAGTATATTGAGGAAAAATGATAAACTAGCATCCTTTTTTCCTATTTACCAACTACTTTCAAAGCCCTGCTTGTCATCGAAATGTCATCACAAAATTCTGACCTTAACCAGTGTCTAATATTGTAACTGTGTTCAGCTGAGGTATCACACAGCTACTTGTATGGTTGTATCATATAATAGGGAGTTAAAATGAAGTATAAACTAGCCCCCAGAGAATTGTACAGAGTCTATTTTAAGCTGTGTTGCAGGCAGAAATTGGTGTGTCCATGAGTACAGCCATGTGAATATAGCTTTCATGCATGCAGAAGTTAAAAAAAGCTTGAAAAACTACCACATAAGGGAAATGCTTATTTTAAGATGCAGTAAAAGTCTGAGAGAAAATTCTTTAAGTAGGAACTGTTCCTAAGTTAATGGTAAAGGCAAAGCTCACAAAAGATACAAACCTAAAAACTATATTGATAGGAGAGGAGATACAACAATTTTTAGTTATGTAAATACCAACAAGTTTATTCTGTAGCATTGAGCAATTCCTGGGCATATTCTAGTTTGAGAATCACATGTTTTGCTATTTAATATTTAACATTAAATATTATTTATGATATGTCCTAAGATTTTAATATTTGATATTAAATTTATTTAATATTTAATATTATGATAGGTCCTAAGATTATTGATAACCTGATAGGTTTTGTAATAATGTTTTACATAAAATAGCTACATTGAAATCTGCTCAGATATCACAACTGATTTTAGATTTGGATCACAGTGCTACTAAATTCTAAGTAATTTGATATACAGTCAAAAGCAAATGTGGTTAACCAATTCAACTCCACATGCAGAAAGCTAAGAAAAATTTGTATTTTTACTAAATCATAGAATTTCAAAGAATACAGGCATGATACAAGATATAGAGAAATAAAGGAAAAGGTAAAGATCATTCACACATCAATAAATGGCTTAAATGTTGGTAGACTCTTGAGGTACATAGATTGTCCTTACACTTCTCATCTTTATTTAACTATAAATGCAATTGATCTTGGATAACTTGGTCTCTTAATGGTTAAGTTGACATTTATTAAAAAAGGGGTTTGAGAACAAGCTATTTGGTTTTGCTCAACTATATCTTCATAATGTTTCTTGTAGGATCTTCAATCCAATATTCCTAAAATCTTTGTGACATCCGACACTATTTTTCTCCTTCATATAGAATCATCTACTTAGTAAAAATTTCATGTCTATTTAATAACCAAAGAAAAATAGATATATGACATTTCTTTCTTTTTATTCCATTTCCACTGTATTAACAGATATAGAATACAAAAAACAGTATGTTCTAAAAGCCACTTCTAAAAATTAAATTATTTTGGACTTAACTGTCTTCTTGGGATTGTCTTCAAAGAAGGCTTATTCAACATTAAATAACTAAGTTTGCTCAGGTATTAATTTAAAACATATTTACTGAAAATCTTTTATAAATTAGGTGAACTCTAGGAATATTGTGTCAAATAAAACAAACTATATGCTTTCAAAGATTGTATAGTCTAGAAGCCATGAAAATTAATTAACACTTGCAAGAGATATGGTGAATGCAATGAGAAGGTTTAGGATGGGGAGCTCTGAAAGTATATTAGGAAGTTGGGGAAAGCTGCTAGGTGAAGTGGCCTTTAGGTGGAGTCCTGAAAAGCAGAAGTTAGTTTGGTAAAGAAAGGTGATAAGGCGATGATTGTGTGAGAAGAGTCTAAGCAGAAAGAACACTGAGTTATGAGAGGGTATGGCTTCTTGGGGGGGATATGGTGGATTAAAACTTGGTACCTGAAGAAGAGGTGGAGAAGATGAGATGACACTGCAGAGGATAGGTGGGAGAAATAAACTTTATTTAGGAGTCTGAACTTCATTTGGAAGGCAAGGAAGAGCCCTGAAGGATTTTTAAGCAAAGCAGTGAATGATTAGATTAGTACTAGAGAAATATGATTCTGGTTATATGGTAGAGAACAAATTATAAAGTGGCAAGTATGGAAACAGGGAAACCAGTTGGCAGGTATTACTTTTTGATTTAGATAAAGAATCTCATCACCTAAAAGGCAAGATATTAGAAAGTGAAATTGGAAAAGTAGACATCTTAGAGGAATAACTTAGCAAGTACAGCTGTACCAGGATATGGTGTTTGATTATTTGTAGTAAAGGAGAAGTAAAATCAAAATAGACAAAGACATTTTTAGCTTGGGAAACTAAGTATCATTCACAGGGAGGGGAAGTATCATAGGTGAGGTTTGGGAGAAAGCAATGTGTTAGTTTCAAACATATTGAGTTGAATATTTATGGGGCTTTCCAGCAGAGATTTAAGGAAGGCAATAGATTCATAGGTCAGGAGTTTAGGAGAGATCTGGGCTGAAAATATAGATTTGGTGTAATTAAATCAATCCAAACATAATATGTATCAGTTAAAATACTGAAATATAAGTGTTGCATGCACTTCTAGGATATGAACTTATAATTGAACACCACTGGAATATATTCAAGTAAAGACCTTTGTTTGGAAATAAAGGCTTGCATAAGATTATTTTTCTTGTTATTTATATAAAATCTGATTTATTGCCTTTTCATTACCCATTTCTACTTATGCATACTTTGAGTACATATTTTTACATTTATCAAAATTATTTTAATATCTGTATAAAAAGCCAATCAAGCTCATGGAAGTGACATCAGAGGAATAGTGGCATGAGAGATCCCCTTTGTTTCTCCCCTAGAAGTTTCAATTTGAATAGCTATAATTCAACAAAGAATTCCCTGTTTAATGCACAAACATGTCTGAGATATTGGTGCATTGAAACATCCAAAGGTGGGCAAGTGGGAGCACACCACGGAGGTGAAGAGAAGGGGGGAAAGCTGAGACAAGCCACAGATGCAGCCCTGCAGCTAGGGGCCCACAGTGGCACTCAGCCCCGGGAGGTAAGGAATCAAATTGTGGCTGGGACTCCCTTCAGCTAAGATGGAGAAGAGATTCAGTGAGCATTCTTGCAGAAATGGGCAATACAAACTGCAGCTGATCCAAGCACCTTGGCAGGGATGAAGTATAGAGGTGCAGCCTTGGTTTTCTGGCAATTGTCATTTTAGACAGAGCAACAAAGCCATGGAGCCTGATCACATTCCCATAACATCCCAGAGATCACCTCTCATTGCCCTTCATGTTGGGTTGCAGAGCATGTTATCTTCAAATCCAAGAACTGGTACTAAAGAATCACTTTTTCCCTGAGTGAAAGGCTCATGTGGTGACTAATCCCAGGTTCAGGTGGAGGCACAGAGAGACATTGAAAAGGTTCATTGGTCACCATTGCTAGCAGCACAAAGCAACAAAATAGGCATTCAGGATTCCTCAGTTCACTCCACCCCCATGCATCACAGCTACACTGCAGAGGAAAGTATTTGGATTTCATAGATTTAGAGTCATTTTGCCCACCACAATCCCCTGTGGGTTGGTACCCTGGGATAAGGGTGACTGGATCACAGGAGAGACACCCAACCCACCTTCTCAGGGAGTACAGCGCATTTTCCACCACCATGTGGAGATCTGGAAAACCAGAGAAGTGTAAGAAAGCTAAAAAAAACTTGCAATGCAGCACTACATACTGGAAAATAATAGATTTCATATCAATCTACTAGAGAAGTGCCACTCATACATAGATGCCTAGACAGAGAAGGAGCCCATCAAATACAATGAATAGCCCGGGTAATGAGGCAGTTCAGAAATAAAATGAGAATCTCCAGAAAACAAATTTAATAACATGGAAATATATAACTTAAATTATAGAAAATTCAAGATGGCAATTCTAAAAAAAAACTCAACAAGACACAAGAAAACAGATAGCCAATTAATAAGCTCAGAAAACAAATCAACAAATAAAATGAGTACTTTACTAAAGAGATCAAATCTTTACAAAAGAACCAAACAGAAATTCTGGATCAAAAGAATTCAATTAAGGAGATCAGGAATGAACTAGCGAGCACAGGAAGTAGAGTCAACCAGATGAAGGAAAGAATTTGGGACACTGAAGATAGAAATCTAGAAATGGTGCAGGAAAGAGAGAGACTTAAGCATAAACAAAATAAAAGAACTCTACAAGAACAATCTGACTCCATCAGAAAAAGCAATATAAGAATAATAGGAATATCAGAAGAAGAAAAGAAGAGAAGGGAACAGAGAGCAATAGTTGATGAGAACTTCCTAAACCTATAGAAGGAGCTAGATCCTTGAATCCAAGAAGATAACAGAACATCTAATTACTTAAATCCAAAAAGGCCTTCCCCAATACACAATGTATTGAAACTGTCAAAAACAAATGACAAACATAGAATTCTTATAGCCACCAGGGAAAATAATCTATAAAGGAAAGGCCCTTAAGTTATCATTGCACTTCTCAGCAGGAACACTGCAAGTGAGAAAGAAGAGGACCCAAATATTCAAACTACGGAAAGAAAGAAATTACAAACCAAAATAAATATATGTAGCAAATTTATCCTTTAGATAAGAAAAAGAAATAAAGACTTTTCCAGACATACAGAAGCTGAGGGAATTTACCAAGAGAAGACCTACATTGCAGGGAATACTTAAGGGTTATTTTACTTGAAACAAAAAACAAAAAAGTTACAAAATTCGGAGTAATATCACCAACAAACTTACAGCATAAACAGTGATAATTTGTGACAACAAAAACAAAAAGGGATGGAATAAAGGCCTGAATTTACAAATTGAGGATGGAAATCAGATGTATTAAAAAAAACTACTATATACACGAAACTATCTTTTTCATAAACCTAAATGTTACCACATACACACTCACATTCACACACAAAAACCCAAAACTGTGACACACAACCTAAAAAAAGGAAGTGAAGGAAAGAAGGATGGAATATCACCAAAACAAAACAAAAGACAGAAACACAAAGGAAAAGAACCAATGGAGGCACACAGCTACCAGAAAACAAAAGATAAAATTGCTATAGGAAATTCTCATTCATCAATAATCAACTTAAATGTAAATGGCCTGAATTCACCAATAAAAAAATACAGAACACCATATTGGATGAAAAAACAAAATCCAACCATATGTTACCCTCAAGAGAAACATTTAAGCTGCAAAGACCAAGATAGACTCAAAAGTGAAAGGGTGAAAAAACGTTTCTATGAGCAAATAAAATCCATAGAAAAGCAGGTGTAATAAGAGACAAAGATGGACATTCTATAATGATAAAGGGGACACTACATCAAGAAGATGTAACACTTCTCAATATATATGTACCCAATCAGAGAATCGCAAAAATATATAAAAACAACTACTAGCAGAAGTAAAGGGAAAAACTGACAAAAAAAATTATAGTAAGGAACATATTGACAGCTCTATATAGATCATCCAAACAGGAAATCAATAAAGAGGATCAGATCCAAGATGGTAGAGGAGTAAGTAGAAGCTACACTACCCTCCTCCTAGAACCAATCTGGAATTACAACTAAATTGTAGAGAAATAATCCTAAGTAAACAACTGAACACTAGCAGGAGAGAACCCTTATAACCAAAGACAGACAGAAGAAATGACTTCACCACAATTAGGCTGATGGGAGTGCAAAGGAAGTGTAAGAGTACTGGCTGGGCTCCCACGGGTGGCAGCTAGTTTCAGATGGATATTTCAGTGGCCAGGGGTTTCCCCCTGAGAAGTGTTGTGTCTAAATTTCAAGCTGGGCTTCCTAAACTACAGCACCAGAACTGGAAAGAAACCCAGGTGACATCCAGCTGTGAAAAGCAGCAGGGTTTCAGTCTCCCAGGGAGAGACACCTAGAAATTCAGAGAGCCTCTTAAGAGGTCAACACACAAAATTTGATTTGCAGCCACTTACCCTGGGCTTTGGCAGAGGGAGGGTTACAGTGGACTAGAGATGCTTGAAAAGAATCTAGGGTGCATGGTTCTGGTGAGAGAGCTGGAGGAACAGCCAGCACAATCCCTGTGCAGTCATCCCCGTACTGCAAAAGCCATCTTTTTTTTTTTCAGCAGAGCACTCCTCACCAAGTGGCATCAGGCTGAGGGGAAGCAATAGTCCTGCCTACAGAAACTACTCCACCCTACCCTACACTCTGGTGCATAAGCCTGGCAACTGGTTACAGCTTAAGGCTATATTGCTGATTAGTTTAACAACTAAGGCAGAAAATAGAAAGAAGCAGCCAAAATGGGAAGACAAAGAAACAGACCCCAAAATAAAACAAGAGAATTCTCCAGAGAAGAACTGGATGAAATGGAGGCAAGCAATTTATCAGATAGAGAGTTTAAAGTGATTACAGGGATACCCTACAGCATGAAAAAATAGACATAGAAGCCATAAAAAAGCACCAGTCAGAACTAAAGAATGCAATATATGAGATAAATAATACACTGGAAGGAATACACAGTAGATTAGATGAAGCAGAGGATTAAATCAGTGATTTGGAATGTAAGACAGAAAAAAACTCCCAGGCAGAGCAGCGAAAAGAAAAAAGAATTTACGAAAATTAGGAGAGCTTAAGAAATGTTTTGGACAACATGAAGCATAACAATATCTGCATCATAGGAATACCAGAAGAAGAGAGTGAGCAAGGGGTTGAGAACCTATTTGAAGAAATAAAGACTGAAAACTTCTCTACTATAGTGAAGAAACAACACATACAAGTCTAGGAAACACAGAGAGTCCCAAACATGTTGGACCAAAAGAAGCTTACACTGAGACACATCAGATTTAAAATGACAAGGCTTAAAGTCAAGGAGAGAATCCTAAAAGCCACAAGAGGAAAGCAGGTAGCTACATAAATGGGAGCACCAAGTAGACTGTCATATGTAGTTTCAACAGAAACGTTTCAGGCCAGAAGAGAGTGGCATGACATATTCAAGGGGATGAAAAGTCAGGACCTACAATGAAAGCTACTTTACCCAGCAAGACTATCATTTTAAATTGAAGGAGAAATAAGGATCTTCCAAGACAAGAAAGAGTTAAAGGAGTTTGTTAAAACTAAACCAGTACTGCAACAAAAATGTTAAAGGGCTTGCTTTAAGAAGACAAAGAAAAGAAAGAGGAAAAAACAAAAATAAAAACAGAGGACAACAGTCTAACAGCAAAATGGCAATGTCGGTATCTATCAGTAATCACTTTAAATGTAAATACCTTAAATCCTCCAACCAAAAAAACATAGAGTAGCTGAATGGATAAGAAAACAAGACCCATATATTTACTGCCTCCAAGAAACCCATCTCAGATCAAAATATACACACAGACTAAAAGTAAAGATGGAAAAAGATAGTTCATGCAAATAGAAAGTAAAAACAAGCTGGGTTTGCAGTACTTATATCTGACAAAATAGACTTTAAAACCAAGGTTATAGTAAAAGACAAAGAAGGACCCTACATAATGATAAAGGGAACAATCCTACAAGAGGGTATAACCCTAGTAAATAGTTACCCACCCAACATAGAGGCACCTAAATATGTGAAACAAATCTTGATGGACATAGAGGAAGAGATCCAAAGAAATACAGTTATGGTCAGGGATTTTAACACTCCATTGACTTCAATGGATAGATATTCCAGGCAGAAAATCAACAAGTAGACAGAGGCCTTAGGAGACACACTAGATCAAATGGATTTAATTAATATCTTCAGAGCATTTCACACCAAAGCAGCAGATTATATACTTTCTAAGTGCACATGGATAGGACAGACCACATGTTAGGATACAAAACAAGTCTCAGTAAATTTAAGAAGACTGAAATCATATCAGTCATCTTCTCTGAAGACAATGCTATGAAACTAGAAATCAATCACAAGAAGAACCCTGAAAACATGCAAAGACAGGGAAGCTAAATAACATGTTATTAATGAATGAATACATCAACAATGAGTTCAAGGTAGAAATCAAAAGATACCTTGAAACAAATGAAAATGAGGACACAAAAATCCAAAATCTCTGGACACTGGAAAAGCAATATTAAGATGGACATTCATAGCTATGCAGACCTATCTCAAAAAACAAGAAAAAGTTCAAATAAGCAATGTAACTTCATACTTAAAGGAACTTGAAAAACAACAGCAAAGCCCAAAGTGAGTAGAAGGAAGGAAATAATACAGATCAGAGTGGAAATAAACAAAATAGAGTCTAAGGACAGAATACAAAATATCCGTGAATCCAAGAGCTGGTTCCTTGAAATGATAAACAAGAGTGACAAACCTTTAACCAGATTCATCAAGAAAAAGAAAAAAGGACCCAAGTAAATAAAACCAGAAATTAAAGTGAAAAATAAATAACTGACACCAAAGAAATAAAAAGGATTGTTAAGAAAATACTATAAACAACTATATGCCAACAAGCTGGACAACCTGGATGAAATGGATGAATTCCTAGAAAAATACAATCTTCCAAAACAAAATCAGGAAGAATTAGAGAATCTGAATAGACAGATTATACCTAGTGAGTTTTAAATGATAACCAAAAAACTCCCAACAAAAAAAGGCCCTGGGTTGGATGGCTTCACAGATGAATTTTACCAAACATTCTGAGAAGAACTGATACCTCTCCTTCTTAAACTATTTCATAAAGTTCAGGAGGAGGGAAAGATCCCAAACTCATTTTACTAGGCCAGCATTATTTTAATTATAAAACCAGATAAAAACGCTATAAAAAAAAAAACTTACAGGCCAATATCTTTGATGGACATAGACACTAAAATCCTCAACAAAAATATCAGCGAACCAAATACAGCAATGCATCAAAGAGATAATACACCATGACTAAGTGGGAGTTTTCCAGGAATGCAAGGTTGATACAACATTTACAAATCAATTAGTATGATTCACCACATAAACAAAATGAAGTATAAAAACCACATGGTCATATCAATGGATGCAAAAAAAGCATTTGATAAAATCCAGCATGCATTTATGAAAAAAACTCTCAGCAAAGTGGGATTATAGGGAATACACTTAAATGTAAGTAAGCCATATATGACAAACCCCGTGCCAGCATCATACTCAATGGGCAAACATTACAAGTGTTTCCCTTAAGACTGGGAACAACACAGGAATGTCTGCTTTCTCCTGCCTTGTTAAACATAGTACTAGAAGTCCTAGCCACAACAATCAGACTAGAAGAAGGAATAAAAAGCATCCAAATTGGAAAGGAAGAGGCAACATTGTCATTATTTGCAGATGACACGATACTGTACACAGAAAACCCCAAAGATTCCACCAAAAAACTACTGCAACTGTTGAATGAATTCAGCAAAGTAGCAGGATACTAAATTAATATCCAGAAATCAGTTGCATTTTTATATGCCAATAATGAACTAAGAGAAAGGGAAATTAAGAATACAATCCCATTCACAATTGCTACAAAAGAGTAATATACTTAGTAATAAACCTGACCAAGGATGTAAAAGACCTGTACTTAGAAAATTATAAGACACTGAAGAAAGAAATAGAAGAATATACAAATAAGTGGAAGCACATACCATGTTCATGGATATGAAGAATGAACATAATTAAAATGTCCATACCACTCAAAGTAATCTGTAGATTCAACACAATTCCTATCAATATTCCAATGACATATTTCACAGTACTAGAAAAAATATTTCAAAAATGTATATGGAACCACAAAAGGCCCTTCATAGCAACAGCATTCCTGAAAAAGAACAAAGTCAGAGGAATCATGCCACCTAATATCAAACTATATTATAAGACCATAGTAACCCAAACAGCATGGTACTGGCTGTTTTGATAAAAACAGAAACATAGATCAATGGAACAGAATAGAGAGCCCAGAAATACACTCACATATTTATAGTCAATTAATATTTTATAGAGGAACAAATATAGACAATGCTAAAGATAATTTATTCAGTAAATAGTGTTGGGAAAATGAGACAGATATATGCAGAAAAAAGGAAGTAGACCACCTTCTTATACTACACACAAAAATAAATTCAAAATGGATCAAATACTTAAATCTTAGAGCTGAAACCATAAAAATTGTAGAAGAAAACATATACAGCAAGATCTCAGACACTGCTTCTAGTATTAGTTTATATCTCCCCAAGCAAGGGAAACAAAAGGAAAAATAAGCACATGGGACTACATCAAACTAAAAAGTTTTTGTTCAGCAAAGAAATCATCAACAAAATAAAAATATAACCCACAGAAAGGGAGAACATTTTTGCCAATACATCTGATAAAAGATTAATATCCAAAATTTACAAAGGATTTAAAAACTCAACACCAAAAAAGCAAACAAAAGATATAAAAATGGGCAAAGGACCTGAATAGACAATTCTCCAAAAAGGACACACAGATGGCCAATAGACATATGAAAAGATGCTTAATGTCACTAATCTTCAGAGAAATGCAAATTAAAACCACAATGAGATACCACATCACACCACTAGAATGGCCATCATCCATAAATCAGCAAACAACCAGTGCTGGCGAGGATGTGGAGAAATGTTGCAATGTTGGTGGGAGAGCAGACTGGTACAACCGCTATGGAAAGCCGTATGGAAATACCTCAAAAAATAAAAAATGGACCTGCCTTTTGACCCAGTGAATCCACTTATGATAATATATCTAAAGGAACCTAAAATACTAATTAGAAAGAACATAAGCACCCCTATATTTATTGCAGTGTTGTTTACAATTGCCAAGATACGGAAGCAGCCCAAGTGTCCATCAGTAGATGAGTGGATAAAAAAAACTATAGGACATTTACACAATGGAATACTACTTGGCTGTAAAAAAGAAGAAAATGCTATCCTTTGCAAAAGCATGGGTTGCAGATTTGATCCTGGTCCAGTACAATTTCTGGTCTGGGCATGGACAGGAAGGCAACCAATCAATTATGTTTCTCTGTTGCATTGATGTTTCTCTCTTTCCCTTCCTTTCTACCCTTTCCCCTCTCTCCAAAGCAACGAAAAAATGTACTTGGGGGAGGATAAGAAAAAATGGGCAGAGGACCTGAACATTTCTCCCAAGAAGATATCCAAATGGCCAACAGATATATGGAAAAACACACAACTTCATTAGCCATTATGGAAATGCAAATCAAAACTACAATGAGATACCACTTCATACTTGTTAGAATGGCTATTATCAACAAGACAGTTATTAATAAGTGTTGGAGAGGTTATGGAGAAAAGTGGACCTTATTCACTGCTGGCAGGGGATGTAAACTGGTACAATTACCATGGAAAACAGTTATGGCAATTCTTCAAAAAAGTAACACTAGAGTTACCATATGACCTAGAAATCCTTCTTCTAGATATCTACCAAAAAAACTCAAAAACATTTATTCACAAAGATACATGCACCCCTACGTTCATTGCAGCACTATTCATCATGGCCAAGACATGGAGACAACCAATCTGCCTCAGTAGAGGATTGGAAAAGGAAGGTGTGGTACATAAATACTATGAAATGCTACTCAGCCTTAAGACAAAGATGAAATACTACATTTGTGACAATGTGGATCGACCTTGAGAATATTATGCTAAATGAAACAAGTCAGTCAGTAGAAGCTAAGAACCATATGATTTCACTCACATGTGGGATATAAAACTGAAACTCATAGATACAGATAACAGTATGATGGTTGCTGGGGGGGTTGGTGGGGGTAAAGGGGGACAAGTAATGTGGCAATGGAAGGTGGTTTGACTTTGGATAGTGGGCATAATGCAATATACAATTTATGTGAAATAGAAATCTACACTTGAAGCCTACATAATCTTATTAACCAATGTTGCCCAAATAAATTTAATTTTAAAAAGGAAAAGAAAAAGTCGTTCAAAATCTAGTATGTGATATAAACCAGAATGTCCCTAAGCCGTTGAAGCAAGGGCAGTTTGCTCACTGAACTCTGGACTTGTTGGTTACTTTCCCTCAGTCTTGTCCCTGAATCCAGGCAAACCCCCACCCCAACTCTGGCAGGACACTAGAATACTCTCCTCTGGAGAAATGAATGGTCCTAGGGAAAGACCTACTAATACTGAAATTTGGTGATGCCCCACCTCATCTTCTCCTGAAGAGAGCCAGGCTGTTGGTCAGTATCCCAGAATGAAGCCCACCAGTCAAGAGCCTTCTTCCATAACACGGAGAGGTATTAAGTCCTCAAATTAATCTCACTGCCTCATGCTGGAATATGCACAGCTGAAAATTGCTTGATCTCTGTAGAAGCCTCTAATGTCCAGATACCAAAACTACCAGAAAAGTAGAAACTGAGGGACAAAAGACTGTTCCATTTCAAGGTGACATTTAGTCATGAAATAAATATATGATGCTATACAAAAGAATGATCAATAGATGAATAAGGGGAAAAAGCAACTTATAACTTATCCTATGCATAAACAGTATCCACCAGCATTTAAAAAATTATTGGTGCATTGGGAAATTTAGAAATGCATAATTAGAAAATTAAGCAAATGTTAAAATGAAGCAATTATTAATTCAGTAGAAAAAGGAAACATAAAATCATAGTACACCACTTGTCTCAGGAGTGAGTAATATTTACATACTCATAATAAAGTAAATGATGGGTGAATTTAATGAAAAATTGTGATTACCCATGAGAGGAAGAGGGAAATATGTGAAAGTGTGTGTGGAAAAGAAAGTTAAAAAATTCATGTACTAGATTAGGAATTAAAATGTAATATCTAAAATTGATAGACCAACAAGTAGCAGTACAAGAATATTGTTTTTAAACATGTAGTCATATATCAGAATGAATTACCAAAGAAGTTGAAAGTGATCGCCTCGAAGGAGGAGAATGTGGGCTGGTGACAGGTGTAATGTAACCCTCTTGTTATTAAATATTGGCCCTATCATACTACTTGACCCTTTAAATATGTTCACATATTACTTTGTCAGAATTAAAATAAAGGAAAATATATTTTTCTGGCAATACTTTACAGAAAGATGCAAGTTTAATTTTTGGGTCTGTTTATCTCTTTTACATTTCAGTGTAAAACAAATGTGCATTTCAATAAACTCAATATTCCTCCCAATGGTCCCAAGGTTCAAAAATGTGGTTATGTGGTAGTTACTCCAAATATTTTTTTCACAAGCTTATTACTGGAATATTTTCTGAAATTCACCTGCTGAGAACAAGCATGTTATATGTTTTATGTAAAGAATCTTAAAAGTCCTGTCTACCTCGTCTCAGAAAATTATGGTTGTTTACTTTGAGATACTATGAAAATCCTGTTTTCTTTCAGTATTTAGGAACATCTTTAAGATGTATTTAAATTCTGAATCCTACTGGAGGTTAAAGTAATTTCAACTTCTTAAATTTTTAATGGCTGAATGTTGTGGGCAATGATATATCCTGCCCATCCCCCTAAAATTGTTTTCCCCCAATTTCCTATTCTAAAGCAAAGAAGTGCAAATCTTTACACTTTGCAATGTAACTTATAAGACATAGTAGCACACATGGAATGATTTATATTAGTGAAACAAAAGATAATTAGTACAAGCAGAAAATATGAAGACCGTGTATTATTTGGGCTTGTTCCCATGCACGAACAATATAAGGGGCACAAAATATGCCTTCTCCTTGTCATTCGGAGGCAGGCAAGCCAGATTCTCACTTAGCTGAGTCTCCTTAGATTTTTACACTAGAAGCCATCAGCAGAATCTCCTCCTCAATTCAAAGCTCGATAGACAGTTCCACTGTCTGAACAGCTGTAAGGGTTTGAAAGATAACTCTACTACACTTCAGTTTTTCTAACCCACACTCTAGAAGAACAACTTTTTTCTTCTTTCACTCCCTACTCTGCATGTATTGTAATTCCCAGAAGATTAAATGCCTTTTCTCTCCTTTGGAAGATTTCTTGTCTAAGATACTTTGAAGCCAGGTCTTTGTGACCATTTGATTTAGCCTTCACACTCAAAAATGAATGGAAGCACTGTGTTCTTTTATTTATGGGCACTTTAAAAAATTTAAATCTAAGGGTATTTCACAAGAATAAAAAAACTGAAAGGGACTGGAAAAGTCTTACCTCTTTGCTAACATGGCCAGTCTTACCTATGTCACGCTGCCTGCAAAGCGACAGGCAAAGTGACATAGGTAAGACTGGCCACATTAGCAAAGAGCCATGTATTATGATTATGTAAAATGGAGAAGAACATCTCCCTGTAGAATGTTTTTATGCCTATTTTGATCACTTAGATATATATACCTTTTCTACCAAATACACTATTAGAAAAAAATGAAGCTACATATAGGTTAAAAATATCATTTTTAAAAGCAAACTCATATCACATAGTTTTTCATTAATTTCATTTATTCTTTGCTTTCACCTTTAGGAAAGGAGTTTCAATTAATTGATTAAACAAGAATTACAATAATGGGGAAAGTTAATGGTGATTTTTAAAAATTTATTTATTTTTAGACACAGGGGAAAAGAGGGAGAAAGAGAGGGAGAGAAACATCAATGTGTGGTTGCCTCTCGCACGCTCCCACTGGGTACCTGGTCCACAACCCAGGCATGTGCCCCTATTGGGAATTGAACCTGCGACCCTATAGTTTGCAGGCCAGGGGTCAATCCACTGAGCCATGCCAGCCAGGGCTAATGGTAATTTTTAAGAGCGATCTAATAAAAGATTTAGCACTCTGACTTTGAAAAGCCAGATCCCTTCATAATGAGCAATGGTTGCTAGGTGTAAGGACTCATTCTTTCAGTCATCAATGATTTCCTGTATTTTTTCCAATTAAAGTGACAGAAACAGTGAAAAATGCCAGGAAAACTGATAATAAAAAGTACTAAATTTTTCACAAAACTTTAAGCTTAACAAGGCACAGGGTCTGGCTCAAGGGCAAAATAAATATTTATTTTCTTATATATAATTAACTTAAATCCCTTTCTTAAAGGAGTAAATAATGATGAGATGCTCTATTACAGGTTCCTCTCAATTTTAAAAAATGAGTTTGTTGCTTTCCAACTCCATTAGATGACTATTACGAGGAAGCTTTATCTAGGTTGCTGACCTTCGTGTCATTTCTGATGAGACAATGAGACCCATATGAAGGCCATTTTGAAAGAAAGTTGACCTGGAAATGGACTAAAAAGTTTGAAGGGTGAAGCTTTCTTGACTTGGTAAATTCAGAATTCTTAAAAGGCTACAAAGAAATGTACATAAAAAGACTCATTGAAGTGGTTAATGTTTATTGAATAAGTACTCTGTGCCAAGTAGTATTTAGGCACCAGAAAGAAGTACAACAATGATCGAAACCAGAAAGAATGCCTTATGGAGCTTATAGACTGGTGAGGTGGAGTGTTACTAAAATCAAATGCATAGCTACATTCAATATGTAGATTTGTAGATAGCCAGGAGAAATAGGATTATAAGATTCCACGGCAGCACTATAGACTAAAGGAGTCAGAATAGGTTTCTTGAAGAGGTAGTCCATGAACTGGTGTCTAAAGAATGAGTAGGATTTAACTAGATAAATTGCTGGGGAGAGGGAAGTATGGGTAGTAAAAGTTGTTTAGACAAAGAGAACAATAAGCATGATGATCCTGAAGTGTCAAAGAACATGTGCATTTCAAAGAACTGGGAGTAGGTGGCTGAAATATACTGATGGATAGGGAGGGCCTGGGAGAGATGATGCTCCAGAGATAGATAATAACTAAAACCTGAATGGTTTTTAAGATTATGTCAAGGATTTTGGTCTCTGCACTTATTGTTGATTTTTTGACATTAATTTATGGACTGCTTTGAATCCTCATACTATATCTCATTATCCCATACATATATCTTAGACAAATATTCTAATGTACTCAATAAAAATTCATTCATTAGACTAATATTTATTGAGTACCTTCTAATTTGTGCCACAAACCACTCTAGGAATTTGGAAAATAGCTGTGAACCAAATAGATTTAAATCTCTTATGGAATTTACATTTATACTGAGGAAGACAGAGATGTAATGACACAAATAAGTAAAACATGAGTTGATAAGAGCCATGACTCATGTGGTTCAGTGGGTTGGGTGTCATTCCACAAACCAAAAGGTCCTGGTTTGATTCCAAATGGTCAGGGTGCTTGCCTAGGTTGTGGGACAGGTTCCCAGTTGAGGGCATGCAAGAAGCAATCACTCACACATCAATGTTTCTCTCCCTCTCTTCCTCCCTCACTTTCTCTCTCTCTCCAAAAATAAATGAAAAAAGTCTTTGAAAAATAAGTTGATTAGATATTAAGTGCTAAGAAGAAAAATGAAGCAGGAACTGGAGCAGGTAGTACAAGAAAAACAAATTTGGGCTTGAATATATTCTTGCTGATACTGTTTTGTATAAATACATTTAAATTCATGTGAGTGGCATTGTGCTGTAGATCTGTCTAGCTTCTTTTTTAATTTACTTCATTTATTTTGCTTTTAAAAAATTTATTTTTAAGTAGAGTTGATATACAGTCTTATGTTAGTTTCAAGTACACAGCAAAGTGATTCTACATTTATATACCTTAAAAAATAATCACAACAGGTCTAGTAACCACCTGTCACGGTATATACTTATTACAATGTTATTGATTCTATTCTCTCTGCTGTACATTACATCCTCGTGACTTATTTTACAACTGGAAGTGCACACTTTTTGATCCCCTTCTCCTTTTTTGCCCATCCCCTAACTCCCTCCCCTCTGGTAACCATCAGTTTGTTCTGTATATCTTTTACTTTTTCTATTTAGAAACATGATCTGAAGATCTGTTTGTGTTATTAAGAGTACATCCAATTTGTTGCTTCTAGCTCCATAGTGCTTCATAATACTCCATGTGTTCACATCACAGTTCATGTACCTATAATCCCAATAAGGGAAAACCAGATTGACTACAATTTGTTATTCTCAAGATATAAGCTATGCAGTGGATTCACAAATTTTTATGTCTGTGTATGGGGCTGGGTGATGGGGGGTGACAGTGGGAAAGAAATGGGTCTGGCTTTGCATTTTGAAAAAATTACTCTGAATGTAATGTGAATATTGGAGTGGAGAGAGTCCAAAGTATGTGTAAGTAAGCTATTTAGAAGACATATTGCAGCAATCCAGAAAGAAATAATGCATCTTAAACTAGCTTGATGGCTGTGGTGAAAATGAGGATGAGACATGGAAGGATTCAAATGATGTTCGGAAGTAAATGTTGATTGGCTTTGGTGATAGAATATGAGGGAGGAAGATGTCAAGAATGACTCAGCATTCTAATTAGGCATATGGGTGGATAAAAAGTTATTCACTGAGACAGTGAACATTGGAACATGACCCTTTAAAAATAAAAATTGCATGGATCTAATACTGGTTAACATGTAAAATTACACAGTGAAATATTCTTTAATCTAACCATTCTATGCAGCCAAGGTTATAATCCTATAATTACTGTGATGACTATAAGGGTGCACGGGGTACAATGACGTCTGTTTGGAGATAAACTGAATTTCACCAGCAGACCTTGGGGGAGAGCAAGGGAAATCCAAGCACACAGGTATGTTGGTGTGTGTGAATGCAATATTTCAGGGCAACTTCAAGGAATTTCTATTTGCTGGGGAAGAATTCGTGAGTGGAGAGTAATGAGCCTGTGAGGAATGAGAAAGGTCATAACATTTTATGGCATAAGAAGAATTGGTTGCAGAAGTTGCTGGAAGCTATTTTTAGCAGAGAAGTGCCATGATTAAATTTGGCTATTAGATAATTCTAGCACCAAGAGAGAAAAGCCAGGAAGGAGACTTCTCATGTTCTCTGAGATGATGAAAATATGAACAATGCCAGGGGCATTGGGAATAGACAAAAGGGGGCACATCCTTGGAAGGACCTGATGATTGCTTGAATGTTGTGGGGAATCAAAGATGATGCCTAGGCTTATGACCTGGGCAATCATGTTAGTAGCTATGATATTTACTAATATTGAGACTACAGGAGGGACAGGAGTTTTGAGGAGATGGTGTTCTCAATGTAGGAGAATTTTATTTTATATATTTTTTAATAATACAAATTGAGGCTAATACAAATTTAATAATACAAATTGAGGCTATATATATAGGTTTAAACCCATGAACTAGGTCAGAGTTGGGATACAGATTTAAGAGTAAGCCAGTTGATTGGTGCACCTGTAGACTAAGAAGAAAAAGAACTAACACTAAGCAACTTTGTGAGCAGTAAATGTGAGCAAAAGTGAGTGAGAAAGAGTGGTCATAGAAAATAAGAGGTGAGGAGAACCAGGAATGGGGGTGGAGAGAAGGACAGAGAGACAGAGAGAGAGAAAGAGAGAGAGCAGTGTGTGTGTGTGTGTGTGTGTGTGTGTGTGTGTATAGTACTATTTTCTCTTAAATGTTTTCCATCATGTGCTAGTTTTGAAAGGTTTTCTAAAATGAGATTTGTGCAAATATCTTCTAAAATGTTACGCTGAAATATTCTAAAATATTTCTCTTTTGCATTCAAATTCAATTTATTTCTGCTTGTGACAGGCTACTTTTGACAAAGCATCCAGATTTATAGTGTTTAGACTTTATGGCATCAATAAAGTTTTAAAATAGAGTTAAAATGACTGTTCTATAAAATTTCCCCTTGTCTTGAAGTTTACATGCTCTTGTATTCTGCCTAACATACCCTTTCCATAATTTCCTTTACAATTTTTCTTCCTTTGCTCCTGCTTTTCACATATATGGGTTATTTATTGAATCAAAAAAGATTTCACCATTTCTAATTTTAAATTTTTACTCCCTTTGTTTATTTCGTTCATTAGATTCCACACATATACAAAACAGAAACAGACTCATACATACAGAAAACAGACTGAGAGTTGTCAGAAGGGAGAGGGGTTGAGAAGCTGGGTGAAAAAAGTGAAGGGATTAAGCAGAAAAACTCCAAAAATTCATAGACACACACAAGAGTATGGTAATTACCAGAGGCAAAGAGGGCTGGAAGGAGATAGAAGAAGGTAAAGGGGGGATAAATGGTGAAGGAAGGAAACCTGACTTTGAGTGGTTAACACATACTACAATATACAGATGATATAGACTTGTATACCTGAAACCAATATGAATTTATTAACCAATGTCACCCCAATAAGTGCAATAAAAATTTTTAAAAATTTACTCTCTTCTCTCTATATTTTTAAATATTTTATTTTTTATTTTACAAAAAGGGGGTGGGAGGGATAAGAGGATGAGAAACATCAATGTGAGAGAGAAACATTGATCAATTGCCCTCCATACACACCCCAGGGGACTGAACCTGCAACCCTGGATTCCTGCAACTCTGACCAGGAATCAAACCTGGCAACATTTTGGCTTGTGGGATGAAGCCCAACCAACTGAGACACACTGTTTGGGGTCTTTCTCCATCTTTTATACATATTTTTTAAAGTACAACAAAATTTCCAATGTCTGGCAAGCACCTGGATACTAATGAAATTATATTAACAATAATAACCCATACGTCATTGCTTTTTGAACATGCCTCCTTCTTTGTCTAGTAACCTCTGCCTATAATACTGATGGTAGGTAGGACATTACTGCTTTTCTGTCCAGTAATTTATCCTTTCTCTCTGTTTGAGAAATCCACTATTGTGTGAGCATTTTGAGAAAAAGGACTTTATCTCCCACTGCAAAGATGTGAAAAAAAAATCACCCTGAACGCTGGCAGCCAAGGTGTAGTTTGAGAGTTAATCTCAGTCAACCACACTCGGTGAAGACTCTGAATCTGGAGTGGCTGACCTAAAAAGCACAGAAAGCTGAGCGTGTTCTCCAGTGTCCAGTGGCAGTGGCCTATGACAGGGCTGTTCCCAGGGCTGGCGGTGTTAGCAGTTGTCAGATGGCTCCCGGTCAAGATGGGGGCAAAGGCAGACATGCCTCACCTCACTGCACAAATATGAGAAGGGGCACAACTAAATTAAAAATGAAAAACACTCAGAAAAATCACCAAGAACTGCATGGGAGCCTGATAACCAAGGATTTAAAGAAGCTATATCCATCCAGATGGGTAGGAGGGTCAGAGAAGACTCAGTGTGGTGGCGGCAAGGCCAGGGTGGAGAGGTTGGGAGGTGGGGAGGTGGGGAGGCAGTGGTGGCTGCCAGAACAGGCAACCCCACCTGCATGTGTGGTAGATAAAAATCAGGGAGACACTTTGTGAGGAGTGAGTTCAGCCCCAGGGCAGACCTACAGCCCAGGGCGCCAGCGCCAGGCAAAAGAAAGCATAAAAACAACTTCTGGCTATAAACCCAGTGAGGGTTGGGGCAGCACAAGAAACTACCAGTTTCTCAGGAGAGCCCAAAATATACGCAAACCCACCCACCCACCCTGGGAACCACAACCAGGACAGCAGCTGAAGAGGCACCAGAAGCACATGGGAAGTGGGTAAAGTGACTGAAAACGAGGTGGAGGCCAGATAAGCCCCCAGAAGTCAGCCAGGAGCAGCACTGTCCCCTCTTCAACTCCTCCCCTACAAATGGAACCATGGTTGCCCTGTTCTGGTGAATACCCAAGGCTCTGCCTCATATGACTTAAGAGGTGTGTCGAAATGTAATCTAAGTGGCTCTATCTAGTACACAAAGAGAGGCTGCCAAAAAGAGGAGACAAAGAAATGTGGCCTAAATGAAGGAACAGAACAGAACACGAGAAAAAGAACTAAGTGATGCAGAGATAGCCAACCTATCAGATGCAGAGCTCAAACACTGATGGTCAGAATGCTCAAAGATCTCACTGAATATGGCAAAAGCATAAGGGAAGAAATTAAGGTTCTACTAAGGAAAATAAAGAAAAATCATTAGGAAACCAACAATGAATGGAAGAAAGCCATGATTCAAATCCGTGATTTGGAACATAGGGAAGAAATAAACATTTGACCAGAACCAAATGAAGAAACAAGAATTCAAAAAAATGAGGAGAGTTTAAGACTCTAGGACATCTCCAAAAGGGCCAACATCCAAATCAAAGGGATGCTAGAAGGAGAAGAGGAAGAACAAGAAACTGAAAACTTGTTGGAAAAAATAATGAAAAAAACTTGCCCAATATGGCAAAGGAAATAGACATATAAATCCAGGAAGCTCGGAGAGTCCCAAACAGGTTGGATCCAAAGAGGGCTACACCAAGACATATCACAATTAAAATGCCAAAGGTTAAAGATAAAGTGAGGATCTTAAAAGAAGCAAGAGAAAAGAAGAGGGTTACCTACAAAGGGGTTCCCATAAGACTATGAGCTGATTTCTCAAAAGAAACCTTGCAGGCAAGAAGGCGCTGGTAGGAAATATTCAAAGTCATGAAAGGCAAGGACATATATCCAAGATTGCTCTATCCAGCAAAGTTATCATTTAGAATGGAAGGGCAGATAAAATGCTTCCCAGACAAGGTAAAGTTAAAGGAGATCATCATCACCATGCCCTTATCACATGAAATGTTAAAGGGAGTTATTTAGGAAAAAGAAAAAATCAAAACTATGAACACTAAAATGACAATAAACTCACAACTATCGAAACTGAATCTAAGAAACAAACAACAACAACAACAAAAAACTAAGCAAACAACTAGAACAGGAGGCTTACCAGCTGGGAGGGGGAAGGAGGAAAATGGGGAAAATGGGGGAAAATGGGGGAAAGGTATAGGGATTTAGAAGCATAATTGGGTAGGTACAGAATAGACAGGGGGATGTTAAGGACAGTATAGGCAATGAAGAAGCCAAAGAACTTACATGCACAACCCAGGGACATAAACTAAGAAGGGGGGATTGCAGGACAGAAGGGTCGGCAGGTGGAGGTGGGCAAAGCAGGAAAATTTTGGACAACTGTAATAGCATAATCAATAAAATATACTTTAAAAAAAGAAGTCAGAAACTCAGAGTTCTTCCTTTGTATTAAACTTCCTTTGTATGAAACCTGCATCTGATACTCCACCTCATTGATAATCAAATCCTCAATGATTAGTTGCATTTAGCATTTCTCATACGCCTTTTGACAATTTGTAGGCTTTCTGTTTATAATTTTTTATTGCATTTCTTCCATTACTATTTATTTTTGTTATACCCTCTTCCACTTCCACCCTGCTGCCCCACCCCTGCCACAATCACCACATTGTTTTCTTTAAAGAAATATCTATTTACTTCCATAGCCCATTTTAAAATTGTGTTATTAAGTATTTTCTTCTTTTGAGTTATGAGTTCTTTATATATTTTGAAGGTTAACCTTTTTTTCTTTCAATAGCTTTTTATTGACTACAAAAAATTGCCAACTACTATAGATTCTAGGGCTATAAATATAAATAAGCTCCTCCTAAATCAAAGAGTCCAGTTGGAAGGACTTATAAACAAATGCTTACAATAGAATTTGTAAAATAATAAAACTTTGTTCTTTCTTTCCTTCACTCATTTCCTATCTTTCAGAAATACTTATTGCTCTCTATATTAAAAATATTATTCCTTTTTACCTTTTACCCATTTTTCCAACCTGCCACCATCACAACTATAAATCTGTTCTCTGTATCTGTGAGCTTGTGTTTGTTGTTGTTGTTTGTTTTATTTTGCTTTAGATTTCACATATAAGAGAAATTAAATGGTATTTGTCTTTCTCTGTCTGACTTATTTCTCTTAGTACAATTTCCTTGAGGGCCATCCATACTGTAACAAGTGGCAAGATTTCATCTTTTATTTATGACAATGATATTCCATTGTATATATGTATATCACAATTTCTTTAAATATTCATCCATCAACAGACAGGTAGGTTGTTTCCATAGCCTGGCTGTTGTAAATAATGTTGCAATGAACATGGGGTGCAAATATCTTTTTAAATTAGTGTTTCCATTTTCTTTTGTTAAATATTTTGTTTTGTTTTATTCTACCTTTTTAGAGACAGGGGGAGGGAAGGAGAATACAGGGCAGGAAACATCAACATTAGAGAGAAACATAAATTGGTTTCCTTTCACACACGCCCCAAGGGATTGAACCGGCAACCCAGGCATGCGCCCTGACTAGGAATCAAACCAGCAACCTTTTGGTTCATGGGACAATGCCCAACCAACTAAGCCACACCAGTTGGGGCTTGTGTTTTCATTTTCTTTGGATAAATACCCAGAAATGGAATTGCTGAATCATATCTTAGTTCTTTAAAAATTTTTTTTTGAGGATCTTCTGTGTAGTTTTTCATAGTGGCTGCACTGATTTACATCCTTACCAACAGTGCATAGGGTTCCCTTTCTCCACATTCTAGCCAACACTTGTTATTTGTTGTCTTTCTTTTCCTGTACCTGTTGGCAATCTGTATTTTTCTTTTTGGAAAGATATTTATTCAGGTCTTTTATCCATTTTTAAATCAGACTGTTTGTGTTTTTGCTCTTTAGCATTTAACTATTTAGTTGTGTAAGCTCGTTATATATTTTAGATATTAGCACCTTATCAGATATATGATTTGCATTCATTAGGTTGCCTTTTTACTCTGTTGATGGCTTCCTTTGCTGTGCCAGTGTTGTTAGTAAGAAAATGTGATGGACATGGTGGTACAATTTATTTGACATCAAAGAAATCGGAACTTTTTAGATCACACAGGTGCAGCCTGGGGTGTAAACAACTCCATCAGACAATTACCCAGCTTGGAACACTGTAGTACTGTAATTCTATTTAATTTCTTCAAGCACTCTGCCAACAATTCCTGTACTTGAAAGTTGATGGCTAGCACAAAACAGCTGAAAATGACTGTCTTAAGACTTGAATTCACCCTGCCTTAGCAAGGCCTGTCACAGTCCATTCTCTCTAGCAACCTGACCATCCCCTCTCCTCAGCAGCTTCCCTTTATAACCCAAATTCTAGCTTCTCAGCCTGCTGCCTCAATATTTTCATGCTCACATTTAATATATTTTGTTATCTTAGATGAGATCTTGATAAATATTTTGTTATTGTGAGGCAGTTGTGATGTACTTTCAATAACTCTTGGAAACCCATGCCTGCTCTCCTATATGATTTCTACTCTCATTATTGTTTCTGAAAAGTAGATGTCATGCAAATGCATTTTGTACATTAATAGCGAAGTTATGCAAACTTAAAACAAAAAGCAAAAACATCTTTTGAGTAACTGGAAACCCATGTTGAAAGAATATAAACAATTTTATTAAACCATATTTCTAAATCCAAATCTGTAATAAGGAGTTTTGGAGTTGACCAAAAAGCAAGTGAGGTCTCAAATTGTAAATAATGGAATTAAATCAAATGATAATTGTAAGGATACCCAAGAAAAGAAAATAATAAGCAACAAAAATACAAGGGATGTGATTAGCTGAGATGAGACTGAGTATCAACAGCGGATGGTTTAGAAATAAAGATTTTGAATTAAAGAATAAAATCAAAAAATATAAATGAAAATAAAGTACTTTTCTATTTGTTAACTCAAAATCTTCATATACTCCGAAACAAAATTTTATTCCCCGCAAGAGCTTCCTAATTACTGCTAAGAAGGTCTGTTTAGGTAAAGAATGAAAATTTGAAGATTAAAAGGATAACAATATAATAGTAAAATATTATATTGTCTAAATTACAGGGATATGATATAATTTATTAAATTCTGAAAAGAAAATGATAACATATTAATTGAAAAAATTAATTCCATCCAGACAAATATTAAGTATGTAAGATCCATTTGCCAAGAGGGAGGATCCCAATACAGCATTGGGCTTGTTGGATAACATGGAAAATGTGGCAAATCAGGGTAAATGACAGGTGTTGACCATGTATCATGTGAAACCACACAACTTTTGTTTGAACAAAACTCTAGGGGCATGCCCATTTCTAAGGCAGTTTTGTTTCTTGTACAGGACAGAGAAGTCGTTTTAGTTAAATTTCTGCTCTGGGAACATATGGGTAAATAATGTATTTAAATGTAAGAGACAGAGCCAAGAAATCAGACTAACCGAAGTATAAAATGTAACATATCTTAAGAGGTGAAGATTGTTGGGATGTAAAGCACATGGGAGTCTCAATTTTCAGGAGAAAGCAAAGGATAAACAAAAAAAAAAATGAAGAAAGGAAATGATGTCAGTGAGCTCTTGGTAGCAAAACATACTTGAAAGGTAAGAAAAAAAAGAACAGAAATAGCCCTGACTAGGAGTCAAACTGGCTACCTTACGCTTTGTGGGACAATAGCCAACCAACTGAGCCACGCCAGTCAGGGCTGTTTAAAACGTTTTGTTTATTGACTGTTTATGTTGTATTAGGTACTTGGGTTGTCTTTAGCATTCAAATTTAAAATAAAAGTTTTTCAGATTTATCATTTTAGCCATTATCTACTGAGTGAAAGGAAACAAACTTCCATATATTATAAGAAAATTTAAAGAAATAGGAAAAAAAGAGGGAGAAAGGCAAGGGGGGAGTATAAATCTTATTAGTAGTGTATAATTAATAGTTAAGTAAAATTATATTTCCATTTAATATTCATTAATTCTAAGAATACAAGAATAATAAGCAAACTCATGTTTCCTTATAGTTTACTGAAAATCAGCCAGAAAATGTTAGTGAAATACCAAATAAATTCCAAGCACTACATGTCCACATTAATTACAATGCCTTGATATTTCCTTAGTGAGAGAATATACACACACTAGTTCCTTTGTTTTAAAATAACTTCCTGAATTTGCATACTTTGCAATATTACCTCACGCCCTTCTATCTCTCTGTTAGGTTTGGCCTCATTACTTCTTTTTTCCAGCTCTCCACTGACTTTTAATACTAGAGGTAGAAAAATCAATAGTCCTTGTGGTTATAGGAAGAGGCTCTTATCATTAGTCCAAGAAGCTTTTAGGTGGTACAATCAATAAAAGTTGAGTGGGGAGGGAGGTTAGTGGACTATATGGTGTTGTAGACCAAATCAACCAGGTTTTGAGTTTGAGTAAACTGACAAGCCATGAATTACTATAGTAAAATCCACATTATGAGAAATGGCTATATAGCAAGATAAACACTGTTTTCTGGAGAAAACAGAAATATAGTTTGTGTGGTACTGGGAGAGAAACAAGTATGGAAACTCAGAACAGGAACTCATAAGTTTAATTGAAAGAATTAACATTTGAATTTTTTTTAAAGAAAAGGGAAGAATAATGCAAGAACAAAATTATTAGATTATGATGTGTGTCACCTAGGAAAAGATTCTGAGGTCAAATCGACGCTGCAACTTTAAACCATTGACCTACAACATTTTGAATTAGGAAATGGATATATCCCAGGGTCCTAGGGTATGCTGAACTTTCATGCAGGGATTAAGGTTTTGAGAAAGGAACCTCCACATTCATTCCTTTAGTCAACTCATATTTATTGAGTGCTTTCTAGTTACTAGTGACAATTCTAAGCCCAAGAATTAGCAGTAATCTAAACAAATTATCTAACCTCTTGAAGTTTACATTTGAGTGGTGGGTATAGACAGTAACTGAATAAACAAATGGACATAGAATATATTTTCAGTTATAGTAAATATAATAAAGAAAAATAAATCAGAGTAAGGATGAAAAATGTCAGCAGGTACGATGTTGGATAAGGTTGTCAAGTAAGAGCTTCCTGAAGACTCAGATAAGTATCTCAAAGTGAGATAACCAAAGTGTCCATTTGGAAGACAAGTAGTGTAGGAAAATGAAATAACAAATTCTAGATCCTAGGTGGATAGGGATGTGCTTGCTCTGCCCCAGGAGTATCAGAAAGGAGGCCAGCATAACTAGTACGAATAGGCTGAAGACAGTATAAGTCAAACTTTCCATTTTGTTACAACAAAGAGATAGTATCAATTTGTGTTTTTATTTGTCCCTAAAAATTCACATTTGTAGAGTCTTTAACAGCTAAGTTTCATGAAAATAGTCCCATGCAGATAACATAAGTTGACCACTTGGTCCTAATTTTATCTGGTTGTTACATACATATATAGCCTAGAACAGATCTAAGAGAGCTGCCTATTATATCAAGAGGGACTGACTATTTCCACATATTAAATTTTAATCTAGTGTTGTGAATGATTTTCCATAACTGCCAGAATTCCTAAGCCTTTAACAAGGAATAGTTCTCCTATAAGTGAAAATCTTCCAAATGTGTTGCTTTTAAACACATGGCAGAGGGGTATTGTAAGAACTGTTACTTCATAATTTTTAGTAAAAGCACTCGGTATCTGTCTACTTTGCAGCATGATCAATAGAGGTCTCAAGTTTCAGGTATTATTATTGTACATAGTCTGAATGAAAGCTTCAGTTTATAAAAATAATTCATAAAACAAACTACACCTCTTGCAACTTTGTTGGAGATCAATATCTATGTCCTGAAATAAAGAACTTACTTAACAATAAAAATTAGGCATTGTTGTTTCTATTTTTGACTTCTATTCTCTCTGAGAAAAATAACTGATATTGATCATGGGTAGATCCATGGTCAATCAGATTCTAGAATCCTCTGTCCCTCAGATCAGGAGCAGGGAAGACAGAAAAAATGTCTTAGAAAGTTTTATTTTTCAGACTTGTAATTCAAACACAAAATGACTTTTGTAGAATAGGATGTTAGATTATATTTTTCAAATCACTGAGGTGTGAAACAAGTTTCTGAAAAAACTTTTACAGGAAGGGCACCATTGAGAATACCTGAGGTAAATATAAGTTCTCTTTTAGGAAGATCTGTATGTCTAATCTAAGACTAATAGTGTGAGCCATTGATCACCACTATGTTGATGTTATTTCTGAGAAATATGGTCTCTCAACAGAAGACAGTTATAATAAATTTGATCAAGGTTCTCGTGTATTGCCTGTGTAATGAGTAATTTTACTGTATTTGAAAGTCATGGAACTGTGACATCTCATGAATATATCTCAATATATATTCACGACTGTAAACTACACACAAAATTATGAAATATTTATTATCAATATTGTTATTTATTTTTTGTCCACTCAGAAAAACAACTCAGAGGGCTTGAAAATATTCACCTAATCTGCAAAGAAAAGTAGGTTCTGCATGTTGAAACAGTGGAGAGAAATATAAGTAAAAATTTTGAAATCATCCATTTTTCTTCGCAGTAAATAAGGGGCATAATTTTTTTTTCAGGTGAAGTCTTAATTTGTTTCAGATAAATATTTATAAGAATGTGTGCAGGAGTTAGAAAATCATTGTAATTCAAGACATAAACTTGAGGGAAATTAATTGAACCTTGGATATCACAATTTTGAAACCCTAGGTTTTACCTAATTTTATTATGGGTTGTGAGAAAGTCAAAGAAGTGAGTCCCGTGCCCATGAATATTGATTTATTTTAATGATATACTCCAAAAAAGTTGTGCTTATTCTTTTCTGCTACAAGTGATTATACACATATACAACTGATAGTAAATTGGTTAATATGCATGAAGTAATAGTAAAAAACATTTCGTTTTTCTTGACTTTAGTCTTTAACTTATAATTTATATGACAAATTAAATTAGCTAATTGGTTGATTCATTCCTTCTAGTCTCCTTCATGAGAAAAAAGTTACTTAGAAGTAGGTATTTGCATTACATATCTTGAAAGTGGCTGGGGTTACAAAAGTCCTAAGCCAACAGAGAATTCTGTCACATTTTAATGCACAGCAACACTTCCAGTTTTAGTGCCTTACACAAAAACAAAACAGCATGAAAAAAAAATATTTTCTCTGTCACTGGTCCTGAACACAGATTGAATCACTTATCAAAAAAGAAAAAAAAAGACATCGTAAGATCTCAAAGGGGTGTAAAACTTCACTGAATGTTTTCTTCCACTGCTAAAATAAACATTTAGTGAGCATTATGTGTAAATGTTTAGTGTTCTTAAAATGAACATTCAAATGCATGGCTTAAAATTGTGCACAATAGGAATATTGCCAAAAGAAGGAAAAAGAAGCAAGTATCAAAAGAAAAAAAAATGTTTGAACCTGGATATGAAATAACAGTTGGACCCTATTTAACTGCAAGCTCCAATAAGCTGCTGTTACTATGGAAGTTATTACTTACATAGTAAAAATTTTCTCTCGTCATTGGATATAAGGGAAAGGGAAAAAAAATTATTTCATTTTGGCTTCCTTCAATGGCAACAACCTTATGTCAATGAAAGCACTGATTCTCCCTTCAGAAACACTGTTTACTTTTCACTGGGTAGAGACTGGGAACGATGGAAGAATGTTTTTTCTCAAGACTATTTATAGTATCAATAATTATTTTTCTATGCACTGAATATCTCTTTATCATTCAACATTATTGGGGACAGATTCAAAATTTCAAGAATAAATGTATCAAGGTCGTGCTAAAAAAAGCTGATGTTAAATTTAGTTATTAAAATAAAATAAATTTATGTAAAATTTGTTGCATCTCTTCTCTCATCATAGGAACATTTGGCTTGTTTTCCTAGAAAATTTTTGCACTTAATACTTAAATTTTTATAAAAATGTGTGTGTTGCATCAGGAAGAACAGCACTCTATCATGAAGAGATGTGAGCAAACTTGAATTTCAGAGTCCTTGTAGAAAAATTGTTTAAGACACTAAGTATGCTCTTTGCAGCAGGCTTGACACTATATATTTGGGTCCATGATTAGGAGAAACCACAGCAGTTAAGGGGAAGGTGAGTGCCATATTTTTACTATCTTCTGTCAGATGCCCAAATAACTTGCTTGTCTTAATTTGGTTCTTTTAAAAGCTGGGGCAATGTTACAACCAAATTTACATCCATTTAAAGGAAACATTTAAATTTAGGGTCAGCAACTACTTCAATATGTAGAAAAACTGCTTTGTTTTCAATTTAAAAGCACAACAGAAAAATATGGTAGCAGGTGTTCCAACAGTAGTCCTACTCAGAAACATAACTGATCTTAGTACATGAATTAAATAAAATGAGAGTCCAGGCACAACTCCGGGGACATAGGATTAGTTAATGACAATATACAGCTCATAGGCTGTGTCAGACAACTGGTGTGAGTGGTTAGGGAAACCATGAGTTAGCATTCCAGATAAATGGAAGAAATAGGTCAGGCAAGACTCACTGATTCATAGCCATAGGTAATTAAGCACTTTGGACAGCTCCCAAAGACACTGCTTCCTTCCAGGTACTTAGAGAACCACAGAACCGGACCTACTCATTTAATGCTGTCTCATGGTGTCTCACTTATACCTGCATGTAACCTTAATACCAAAGGAATTATCTGCATTTTCCAAAGAACTATGTGTCTGTGTTTCACATGAAGACGACACCTTCAGTTCTGACATGAAGGTTTGCAATGTTCATGTTACCTGAGGCTATGAGAGGCTTGCAACTGGGCCTTGTTTTATTAACTTAATTTTAAACTTGAGCGAATATGACAAGGTAAAAAAGAGATCATCTAAGTTATAGAAAAGAGCCTCTTCACCAACACCATATGGTCCTTCAGAGCCAAAACCTGTGGGTCATTTACATTCAAGGTCATTCAGCAGCTGTTTTAGAGCAAGCTGAAATGAGCTTTTCAGCCTGGGTTGGGTTGGTGACACAGGAAAAAAGCTTTAAGAATCTGCTAAAGTTCTGTCTATGGTCTTTTTTTCTAATTGTAGATGATGACTCAAGCACATTAAGGTCTTCCTTGTAGCCTCTGTTAAGTAACAGAATTGCTCCTTTTGAGCAAGGACCTGGAGCTAGACTTGGAGCCAATTCCTAAGAGGGAAAACTGCAATCCAGGACAGCCTATCTGATTTCTAATCAAAGGACAGATTCTATTTTAGCTATATCTATTCACCAGGATTAAATTAGAATCATTGACAATGAGACAAAAATGTATACATATGAGAAATCCTTAAAAGAATATATTCTTCTTCATAACTACTTTTCAGATAAGTGTTTCCTATTCTGAAACTGAGTGGTGGGGGTGAGGCGGAGTGCAGACACACAATAAGAACGGTTTTCTCAGTTATGAGCAGCTTAACCAGACATTTTCTGCAGGTTTTCCTTCATCTTTACTAATGAAAAATGAGTGGGTGCCCAGTCTCTAAAATGAAATGCTCCAAGCTTGGAAGTAGTATAAGCAAGAAGAAGCAGGGGACATCTTTCTGCTTCCAGTTGCATTAGCAGTTTTGCTGCTTTGGTTTGTGGGTTGGAATCAATCTAAAAGGCCCCATATTGTTAACAAGCATGTAACTTTAATGCTTAGAGTAACTCAATACCTTCTTAATTTCTTTAGTGGATTCACGGATATTAGAGATTAGTTTTCCAGCCTTGCTGAGTACTCTAAACAGTACTGAGAAGGCACAAGAATGTTCTAGCAGGAGGAGAGAAGGAAACAATGGTCCTAAAACTGAAGAAGGAAGAATAACTGGGATTTTATTAAAGAAATCTTATCAGAGATTGACATCCTGAAGGAGTGACAAATATAAGTTCTTAGGTATTTGTCTAGTTGAGCAGCACATGACTATTACTCTTTACAGTCTGAAAGCACCAAAGCAGAAAAGGCGTTCCCTACATTTCCTTGATGAATAATGCATGAAGTGTTAGCCCTGAATCTAGAGCTCAGGATCCAACCTGCAGGAATGGCATTGATTTTTATTAGAATGTCAGTTCTGCTGGCTTCTCAGCTGTAATTGTAGGAACACAAGAAGATCCTGGGATTTGAGAATGCGCCCTTGGTGCCCTTCCAAATAGTTATGTGACCTGAGAAAAGAGCTTTTTATTTATCTAAAAACACCCCCAAAGCCATATATGTAAACCAGCATTATTTTAAAAAAGATTTTACTTATTTATTTTTAGAGAGGAAGGGAAGGACAAAGAGAGGCAGAGAAACATCAATGCGTGGTTGCCTCTCACGCACCCACTACTGGGGACCTGGCCCGCAACCCAGGTATGTGACCTGACTGGGAATCGAACTGGGGACCCTTTTGTACGCAGGTTGGCTCTCAATCCACTGAGCCAAGGCAACCAGGGCTAAATCAGCATTATTATTCTACAATCAGCTCTATGCATGCTGGGGGCTATTAACAAGTTGGCACCAAACTGATCAAACTTAATCTGTCAATGCTGAAAATGAGTCTGAAGAAGACTTATGGCAACCCACTCTGGCTCTTGAAACTTGATTATGTTTGTATGATTTCAGGATGTTTCCCTAAAAACTCAACTGGAACCTAAAATTTAAGCCAGATTTTTCTTGAAAATATATTGATATTAAAGTTCATGACATCTAGTTTATCATGAGAACACTGGAAATTTAACATGAACATTTAGTTTAATTTTTTTACCTTCTATACAGTTAAAACAATCTTTATTCTTAAAATCACAAAAAAGGTTATATTGTTAATCATCCTATTCTTGGAATGTTCCTATTTGTTAAGATATTTGTTTTTGCTACATAAATGTTATATTTAAATAAGTAATTAAATATAATACATTATTATTGCAAACATGCAAACTAATGAATATCACTAAATAATGTTACAAAACCCAATAGGCAAATATACTACAAAACTTATTCTTTACTTACTAACTGCTTTCCTATAATTTTTCATACATAATTTAAGAAAGCTTATATGAGTCATATAGCTTTATTTAAAATATTTTCAATCAGTCTCCACTATTACTCATTTTTGACCATCTGAAGAAGAAACAAGACCCATGTGTAAAATCATTTTCTTTTCCTGGGTATCTTTGCCTATATCTTGTAAATTTGGAGATAAATAACTAAATGTCTCAGCCATAATTTAGGCATATGCGTCAGCCTAAATGGCTGAAGGAGTGTGAAGTAAAAGAAGAGATTTTAATACTGGTAACAACTGAAAAATATTCAGTTCTTAAATAACTATAGTCTACTGAACATCCGCAGACAAACGAAGGAGGTAGTGGAGAGCTGAAAGTTCCCAAACCCAGCTAATTTGCTGATGGTAGACCTCAGATATTCCATGGACTAAGCAGCAAGGTATGTGTCATGAGGTTTGTTTATAATATCACTCGCTATTTGCAGTTCAGTAAATTAGATTCGTCTTTGGACTTTAATACATATAAATATAGTTTACACATATGCAAATATGAAGATGGAATAAAAGTATTATACTTTTTGTTTTATTATTTTAAAATCTCATTATTCATATACAGACATAATTTCATTACACATAAACTGCATGCACATAGACATTACTTAAACATATAAATGAGATCATATCAACATGTTATTTATTTGTATTTTTCAATGCTATCATTTCTCCTTCTCATCTAATACTACTGAGGCTCAGACATACAAACTGGGTTACAAAATATTTATAGTGGGTAAGTAATAAGGCAGATTGTGGCTCATGTTACAGCACTCTTTCCATGAAAACCTACTTCCCACATTCAAGGTTTTAATTTCATCTCTTCACGTTTGACTCAGCTACACAAGGAGACTTGTGATTCTGCTAGCAGGGGTGTCCAACTTTTTGGCATCTCTTGGCCACACCGGAAGAAGAGCTGCCTTGGGCCACACATTCAATACATTGTGACACGTAATCACAAAAAAACTCATAATGCTTTAAGTAAATTTACAATTTTGTGTCGAGTTGCATTCACAGCCATCCTGGGCTGCAGGTTGGACACCCCTGTAAGAGCTTTGGAATTCATCCACAGATCCTATTTTCCTACCCCGTCATTTTGCATAGGGGGCAATGAAGACCAGTGAAGTAACTGGAGATAAAATATGGGACCTGAACTCAAGCCCTGTGCTCTTTTAGTTGCTACCTAGACATGAAGATAATTTATCTGCAAGATCACAGCTTAGTCTCAGGAGGATTTTACAAGATACTTCAATGGGTAGGAACATACACATTTCTCTTGGCATCATAAGAGTGGAATTAATTCAGATGTATTTTAACCTTTCTTCAGGAAATATGTTTCTAAAATGACCTTATTAAAGTTTTCAAACCAAAAGCAGTAGCACATTGGTAACCCGATGCCTTAATGAATTTCAGAGGAAAAAATGTGACGTAACAAGGAACAGATATCGCAGTAGAGCTGTGCTTACCTTCATAAGTCCCACTTTCCAGGAGAGCGCCACTTTTCTCCAATTCCATAAAATCTTCAACTGTGATGAAGATATAGTCCACTCCAGGGACCTCACCCTCCTTATGTGGCCTTGTGGTGCCTGAATAAGGGAAATTATAAATGAAAGACTCAACATGGTTTATTGTTGAACTTTAGAAATACCATAATACTTCTGAATATTCAATAACAGTTGTTTGTACATCCTGCTAGTTAGCAGTTTGCATTTATCCTTCTGTTTGTTTGGAAACAGAAAAGAGCAGGGGTAAAGATTAAAGTAAATATACAAAGCATTTTTCTTCTTCACACTTATGAGGAGTCATTGCCTTGGAATGTGGCTGCATAGATCTTTTTAGTGAAAAATGCAGACCATTGTGGCTTTTTTGAAGAGGTGGTTTGAATACTGGGCCAGGAGCTTGCTAGCTCAGGAATTTACATATCTCATTTCCATGAATGGACCTCTATTGTTCTGTAGATTGCTTTGCTATGACATAAAATACAATGGAAAATAAAAATGTTAGCAAAATGTCAATTTATTTGTATATTTTCATGATCTGATCCTTTGGGGGTGAGGTCATTGGTTTTCATTTGTTAATTTTGTACCAATAACTTATATTTGATTTAAAGGGTCATAAAATCATCATTCCTTAAAATTAAATAAATAATAGTTGGAACTGAGTAATAATTATCATTGAGTTAGTATAATGTTCATAATAGAGCTTCCTTCCTTCCTTCCTTCCTTCCTTCCTTCCTTCCTTCCTTCCTTCCTTCCTTCCTTCCTTCCTTCCTTCCCCTTCAGTTCTGACTGAATTGGGAGGTGACAGCATGGGCCCACCACTCCTGCTTCCTGTATCACCTATAAAGTAAATGGAGCATAAGTAGCCTATGTGACAGGATCATCAGCTTGTGGCTCATTCCGTGTCGGCTGAGAATACAGGCTTCCCGAACTGCTGTCTGGTTCATGAGGCGGGAACTAAAATACAGACATATGAAAGGCTATGGGTTTGTTTCCTGGTACATTTCTTTCTTTAAACATTCTCTAAGCTTCTTTTCTTCTTTTCCTATGCCCCCTATGTAAGGCCTTTTGCATGGTCATATTGGAATTTATATAATACATACTTAAGACTATTATGCAGAGGGCAGATACATAGGCAAAGTGCTAGTACACTGTCAGACTTTTACAATGTAAAATCTCCTCCACATTCTCTATATACTAAACAAGAAATATTTCAAGCCCTTAATTTTTATTTTCACTCTCTGAAATCTTTATCAACTAAGCCATGACAATAGCCAGTAAATTCTCCTTTTGGTCTATTAGGATCAAATCTTTACTACAAATGAGAGGCATAAACTAACATCAGAATATACAATGAGATAGAAGAAATTGATTCTTGGTAAAAATAAATAATTTCCATTGAAAACACTTTTTAAGATTGGAGGGCATTAGGTTTTTTTTCTATAATCATGTTTAATGACTTCCCCCTGAATTTGTTATTTTATTTTGTTTGAATCACATTTTGCAATATTTCCTACTGTTTTATGCTATTAAATATAAACCTCCCACACTGAGTATGCATAATGTTGTCAAATTAATGTTTCTATGAGAACCTTAACTTTTAATATTGACTTTTATGTGCTTAACCCTTGTGAATTAAAAGTACATTATCATGGTTTTTGGCAATCAATTTGCTTTTCTGTGTATTTGGAACACACTCTAATCATTAAGAATAATCACATGACAGTTTCAATTTTCCTTCCTAATTTGTCTGCATATATCAGAACCTACACATTTTAATTAATTGCCTTCTTTTAGTGTGGTAATGCATTCCTAGCACAGTGTGGGCACAGGAACACACACTTGAGAGCAATTGCCAGCACTGCTTTGACTGGAGTCACTCCCCAGCGCCCGTTCTAGTGAATGCATTTGTGACTGCACTCTTTGGGGGGACCATCAGTATTGGTTCACTTGGTGGTTTTCCATCTCCACCTTCTACCTCAGGCCAACATGACTGAGTTCTTACATCCGAGATACAGACTCATAGTGGCTGCATCAGCATCACCTGTGACTGTTGACCTACTTGATGTTGGCTAACTATTTAGACTGGGGGTTTGGCCTACTTCACAGTTGCCTGAAGAACTTCTAGACTACAATCTCAAATGCTGCAATTACTAGCTTTGACATTGATCCTCCATCCTCTTTTCTCGTTCTTTACTTCTTTCTAATTACACTCTCCAGTCCCTTCATCTCTCCTAATTTCCCTGATATTCCCCCAATTTGGCTTCATTTGGCTCTTTAACAAGTAAGGGACTGGGAACAACTTAGAATCTCTTTTTTCTATTGGTTCACCTTCACCATTTCCAGCCTCTTAATAAGTATCCAAGTTCACTATTAGCTATTTCATTCAGAGACTGCAGTTGTTATGGGAAACCACAAACTTTCACTGACAAACCCAACAATTTCAGATTATCTAACATCAGTTTGTTCTAGTGATGCTTAGCAATTCTTTTATACAGGAGTCACCAGCTGGGGTGCAGACCAGTACTGGCCTGGGCTTGTTAGGAACTGGGCTGCACAGCAGGAGGTGAGCTTGAATGTAATGCACTTGAATCATCCTGAAACGATCCCTGCCACCCCCAAACCCCATCTGTGGAAAAACTGTCTTCCATGAAACCAGTTCCTGGTGCCAAAAACATTGGGGACAGCTGCTTTTATACTTGTCTTCCAGCCTCTGTGTCACAATCTCAACCATTTTATAATACTCAGCTGCACTGACTTTCAGCAGAACATATCAGTTCATTCTTTTTGGTAAAGTAAAAGATAATCTGAAAGTATATTCTCTAAAGTTTCCTATTTTTCCTTCCATCATCTGCATTACTTCATTCTTTCTAAATAAATTTTTGTAAGATTTTACTTATTTATTTTTACCTCCGAAATAAAGGGAGGGAAAGGAGGGAGAAAGAGAAGGAGAGAAACATCAATATGTAGTCCCCTACTAGGGACTTAGCGCAAAACCAAGGCATATGCCCTAGACTGGGAGTTGAACTGGTGACCCTTTGGTTCACAGGCCAGTACTCAATCTAGTGAACCACACCAGCCAGGTCTGTATTACTTCACACTTTTTAAAAAAAAAAGATTTTATTTATTTACTTTTACAGAGAGGAGAAGGGGAGAAACACAATGTGTGGTTACCTCTCACACACCCCCTGCTAGGGACCTGGCCTGCAACTCAGGCATGTGCCCTGACTGGGAATCGAACTGGCAACCCTTTGGTTCGCAGACTGGCATGCAATCTACTAAGCCACACCAGCTGGGCTGCATTATTTCACTCTTAATTAGAGATATAGAAGGTCCATCCAAAAGGTATCCGACCATGTAATATGAAAAATAGAGACACTTATTGAAGAAGATACAAGATACAAGAAATATTGTACCTAGGGCAATAATGCCTCAGTCCCCTTCAAAATGGGCACCTTGGGGTCTCCCAATATCACCATCAGCTGCCCCATTGTATTTTCCTGAATCTCATCGATGGTCTGGAATCTCTTATCTGTCAAAGGTGATTTTAATTTTGGGAAAAACCCAGAAGTCACAGGGTGCCAAATCTGGGCTATAGGGGGGCCGAGTCACTGAGTGATTTGACATTTTGCTAAAAAACTCTGCATGAGACATGATGCATGAGTGGGTGTGTTGTCGTGATGAAGCTGCCAATCACCAGTTGCCCATAGCTGCGGCCTTCTAAATCATCCAAATAGTTTCCATGGAAGAATGTTCAAGCTTAATGCCAAATTTGATGCAGATTCGTTGCCCTACTTTACTTGCTCAGTCATTTTGAATGTGATAGCCACACAGTGCACATGCTCACTCAACAGCATCTACCTCCCCCACTGACTAGTACATGCAGTCATCACTGTTCACACATGAGCATTCCGGTCCACTCTCCTTGGCTGCCAGGTTACATCAATGCCGCACAAACTGTTCTTATTATATTAACAATGGCTGGACTTTTTCCAGACAGACCTTCATACATCTATCTTGCTAAGAAAAATCCCTTCTCCTATGCCTGCTTTCAAAGTTTAATTTGATTTTTTTCATCAGAGTCACATATACAAATATTTTAAAGAGTCTATGATTCTATAAGCTTATTGTTTTCTAAGCTGTCATCTCATTCTCACAAACACATCTTTCCCTTTACCCAGAGGCAAGCACTTTCAACTCTTACAGCTGATTCTTTTGCATTACCTTCATATCTTTAAATAGTTTATTTACAATGTCTCTTGTTTTTTAATTTAGTCATTATTCTTTGATTCCTTGATAAAGAAAATGAGGATTTAGCTTTTTCTTGCCCACACTTCTGCACATCCCTTTCTCTTTCTCTCCTCCTATGATGAAATGAACATGAGCTGAGGTTACTATTTAACGTTTACAGTAACAATACTATGTAAATCTCTTCTCAGCTGATCCCTGTAGTGCACTAACGGTCCTTTCTTGTGTAGCTTTTTGTTTACTCTAGATTTAATATTTTTATTTCTGATTTATCAGTATTAATCAATTAATTAACTGTCTCCTCAATGGCTAACTATCCTCTCAAAATATACCAGTACATTTAATATCTCATCAAAATTATACCATTGAGGAAATGGCTTCTGGAGCCTTCTGACCTGCTACCGTGTGGACAATGTTGGTCTACCACTCAGCTGGCATCCTGGGGTGTTCACTCTTCCTCTTCCTTCTGTTGTATCCTCTCTTTGCCAGATCCTATGTCTCTTTTTGTGGTCTATTCCCTCGTTTTGGCAGAACACATTTATCAGAAGCTTTCTGTCAAAAGTTGTATGAGAGCTACATTTCTGAGACTGCATGACTACACATTTCTTCAGTCTACCCTCGCAGGTGGCAAATCAGACTCAGCACTTCAGGAAAATATCATAATGAAAACACATTTTCTCCATCAAGCTCCTCTGTTAATATCACCACCATTCTTCCAGCCATGCATGCTTTGAGACTTTCCCTTAGTCACATTTGAGGTCTCCTTCACTCTTTTATTTCATCTCCAAATATTTGTCAGATTCTATACCCTGTCATCTTTGCTTTCTGCACTATCTCGACTCAAAAATGTCCCCCAGGATCAGATGTGTCTGCCTCACCCCCTTGGTTTATTACTGCACTGCCCGATTAGCCCTGGTAAAGCCCAAGGATGATTGCATACCTTCTCCAAAGTGCTTATCTACCCAGCCTCTACTCAAGAGACCAAGTCGAAAAAGGTAAGAAGAGGAAAATATTGAGTTAAAAAGAGTGAAAAAAAGAACACTCATTTTTCTATTATTGACAATAAAAGGTAATTCTCATGGTCTGCTGGGTTGGAGAATCTCTTTAAATGAACTTGCCTTGTTGGAACCTGTATGGACGATACTTAAGAATACTCTGCTTAGGAAACATCTTGCTTTCTGGTCTGCCATTTGGCACTCTCCTTTACTTTCAGCCTAAGTTTTCCACCATTAGAATTACTCTTTGGTTTGGATAAAATATAAGCCACCTTTAAAATGCAGGCTGTAGTAAGTCAGAGTATGAACCATGGGATCAGACAGCTCGGTCCTGGGGCTATTTGCTGTCAGCATTACCCGGAGCAAGGTTCTGTAACCTCTATAAACTCTAGTTTTATTATCTTTAAAACAGAAATAGTACTTGTAGCATCTCTAAAGGGTTGGTTTAAAGAAAACAATGAAATAATCCATATAAGGTAGTAAAGGCAATGTCTGAAACATATTAAGCACTCAAAAAGGATGATATGTTAAGTATTATTGTTCTAAGAGCAGATATGACATCATGAATAGATTTTTCCCCATGAATTTTTGAGACAAATATTAATTGAGCACTTACTATGTGCCAAGCATCATTCAAGATATTTGAGACACATCTTTGAATAATACAAAATAGGATCCATTCTCTAATGGAACTTATATTCTAACAAGGAGAGACAGAGCATAAAACACCCACAATTAATAAAAGTTAAGTCATAAAATACGCTGTATAGAGCTAAATCCTATTAAAGAACCATAAATAAAATTATTAGCACCTATGGAATATTTAGTGGGTCAGTTACTTAGATTATTAACTATTAGCTTAGCCAATATAAAGCAAAAATTAGAAGAGAAGGGAGGTTGCAAAGGACTTCAAAGGGAGCAGAGCTCTACAACCCTTGTGGGCTGCAGGCTTCCTGGGGGGAAGGACAGCTTGGCTAGAGTTTTTGGGGAGGCAAAAGGTGATCCACAAAATGTCTGGTTATATTTTGGAAAGAATCACTAAATTCCTGAAGAGAAAAAGCACTTATTTCACATACTGATTGTTCTAGCTAAGGTCAATTGGCTTACACATGGGTGCCCAATACAGACATTTTTGTACTTTCAAGTTAATTTTTATAAGATTGATAAATACAACAGTGCATGTGTTCTGATAACTGGTACAAACATACACACACAACTCCTCATTTTTAAAGGCAGAAGGTATGGCAGAAAGGCTTTTAGAATGAAATTCAAAACATCTGCCTTATCTTGTTTTATTGTTTAAATTCATCAACTAAATTCATGACCACATTTTAGGTAATGTGGTAATGTATTTAGTTGATTGTCAGTTTTTTTATCATGCAATGAGGTAAATAATATATATGATATGGTATTATAAAAAATAAAGGCATGAACACTATGGCTTTATTTCCTATTGCTTCATCCCTCTTTAATAATATTAGTAGGGTTACTAAGACTAACACAATTTAACAAACATTGTTGATGGTATCTTATTTTTTAAATCTATTCTAATCAAAGTTTTAAGTGAATTCATTTTACTTAGGCTAACACTTCTTAAAAATAAAATTTCTCATGAGCAAAGACACAGATTGCCCCATTTATTGTCTAAATGTAAAGAAATATAAATTGAGATATAAATTTATTATCTTTAATTACATACTAAAATGTGAGCCACAATGGTTTTTACTTACCAGGGCCCTTCATGTTCTGTTAGACAGACACTTAAGACCAGGGCAGGATATGGACTAGGTCGCAAGAAGTTTTTACCATTTGCTGAATCATTTCCAAAGTATGGAAATGTTTGCTCACAAGGCCTGATTAGTGGGTCACTTACTTTTATCCACAGACACAAGACCTTCAACAACAAAACTCAGAAAGCAGGATTTCAGATCTATGTGTCCAGAAACAAGAAATATTAGTTGGTGTTAAATCAATTGTCACCGGAGAGAAAAAGCAATTGGCTAAAGAAGGAGAAAGCAATTGTTGACCTATGAACACCTCTTTGGAAAGAAATATGATTCTAAAAGTAAGGCAAAAAATCTGGAAAATAATGAAGTGCCATACAATAGTAATTAACATCTAGACTGGAGAAACAGTTGAGGTTAATTTCCTGAAGCAGTTACATACCTTAGTTTTAGGTTGAAATAATTATAGTTACTTTCCCAATTAAAAACATTATGAATAGAGAGGTGACAGTCAGACACAACAGTAATGACAAATAATCACCAGCTTTAGGAATAGGGTGGAAGCTAGGGAGAATAAAAAAGGAAACACAGATGATTCATTATATCGCTAAAGTTGAATCTCACCTTCTTTTATTGCTCTTCTAGATTTGGTTGAGACTTTACTGAGTGGTGTTTAGAAAAGTCCAGTAAATTTTATTATCTAAAGTATGGTTTACATATTTCATTCTTTATGTCTTCCAGACCACTCTTCCAAGGGAAAACTAAATAGAATGGAAATAGAGGAAATGCTACTACATTGCGTCTGCTTTCTCTCCTATGGCTTCATTTCTTAACAAAGCCAACTTGTTAATAATTGTTACATGAAGAAATGCATAAATAGCATCTCCATGAGTTAATGAAAGTGTACAATACTTTTGCTCAACACACATCTAAAGAGAATGAATTTTCTCTCAGATCATTAGCTTTTTATTGATACATTGTGAGTGCACATGAAGGCCACTTGTCATTTTGTTACCATGACAACTGAGGATGTCAATAAAATTTTTTATTCTACTTTTTAAATGAATGAACATGGCTTCTTTTGCCTTAGGAAGAAAATAGTATGATGTTTATGGTCAGTGTAATTCTAAAGCACATTTCCCCTCAGCTTTCTAATTTTTCCCAATTTTGGTAAAATCTTAAAAAAAAAGACAGTCATTGGCTTACAAGAAAGTACTACTACCTGAGTGATGGTTAGTGCAGTCATATATCATGATCTGTGTTGATGTGCTGGAAGTTCTAAAGTGTCCACTGCTTTGCAGGCACCCAATGCACATTTGCTAAATTAATGAACTGGGAATTGCTCATTAATAGTCAATGTGTTCTAACCAGACGGGTCATTGTTTAAGAATCTGAGAAACTGCATACTTTTTTATGCATGTTTCTGAATATATTCTCTCTTTATGCCTGCTGCTTCTCAACTGCAAACTGGACAAAATAAATCTTGACAGCTACAGTGACTTCCTCTGGATTTGACTTTTAATTAACTTACTTGTAGATTCCCAAAGACCCTTCTTTAGTTTGCCACTTACTCATTAACAAGTGTGATCATCGCCAGATTTCTGTGGGTGCTTCCAACAAAAACAGGAGACTCCTTGGCCAATGCCTCAAATTAATATTTATACAATCAGCCAGCCCTTGGATTTTATTACACCTATTTTCAATCATATGCAATCCAGAAATATGATTTTATAGAGAGAACTAAAACAAGCATAGAAAATAATATAGTTTGGGCTATTGAATCCTGTGTGATAGAAAGATTATAAAGCAATCTGAGTTTTACAGATTTTGTATCAGCTGATGGAGTGGATCGGGTTAATGTCAGAAAGAAAACGTCAAATTTGATTTAATTAATCACCTGAAGGGTAAAAGAATTATTTATTGCCTCAATAAAACATTATGTATGTTTTATAAAACACTGAAAATTTGACAAATACATTTGAAAAATTCCAGTAGTATAGTAACTTTGACTTATTTTCTTAATGTATTGCTCTAAGCCTCAGTAATCATTTAAAAAGTGTCTTATCCCGCCCTGACTGGTGTGGCTCATCTGGTTGTGCATCATTCTGCAAGGCAAACTGTTGCTGGTTCACTCCTGGTCAAGGTATATGCCTGGGCTGCAGGTTTGGTCACCAGTGTAGGGGCATGTGTGAGAGGTGGTCCCACTCCTTCTCCCTCCCTTCCCCTTTCTCTAAAAATAAATAAATAAAATCTTAAAAAACCCTTATCCTTTAAAAGAGCATTCTGTCAATTATTGCTTAAAGCTACATGGACACATATCAGCGATTTTCAACTAACGTGCAGCAAGAATTTTTAAAATATGTAATACCTGAATATTTAGTTAGAAGTACTGATCCCTTTTCACTTAGATTGTCAAATAAAAAAAATGACAATAGCCAACACAACAATAACCAGCCATCCAGTGCAAATGAATAAAAATTATATTTATTTTTTGTCAGACTGGCAAAAAACGTCTATTTTTTTGGTGTGCTGTAGAATTTTAGTATTTATAATAGTTTATTTAAGCCATTGGATGAAAAAGTTTGAAAATCACTGACATATAATTAATGCTATATATCTTTCAGACACAGAGAAGTTTTTGAAGGAAAAAGACCTCTTTTTTATATCTCTGGATATAAAGGTTCAGACTAATGTCCAATATGGCACCAATTACTGTTTCATATCTTAATAGTTTGGATTAAGGCAGCATCATACCCAAAAGAGTGGTTCTGAAATTATAAGATGCATCAAAATTACATGGCCAATCTGTTTGCTGAGTGTCACCCAGAGTTTCCAATCCAGTGTTTTTCTTGGGAGGGGCCCGAGAATGTGCATTTCTTACAAGTCCCAAAGTGATGTCGAGGCTGCTAGTCCAGAGACAATAACTTGGGAACCACTGTTCTAACCTCATTTGAATCTCAGAGAATCCAAACTAAGGAGGTGTCAAGTTTCACCACTAATTTAACTAAAACAGCTCATAAAACATGTAGTTCATGACCATGGCATTGGCCCTAAAGTAGTCTATAACTATGGACTGGGTTCAGAGGAAACAAGCCATTCTCCATTTGTTGCTATATAGGTGAACAGAGTCATGAGAGGTAAGCTGTATCACCAGAGTGCTCTCTTATGTTACCACACATTGTTTTGTCATTGTTTTCTTATAAGTTAAATTTGGATAATAATGGAAAGATGTCCATTTATGTTTGCTTAAACACATTTTGCCTCCTCACACAATTACAGGAAAAATTACAAGACTACAAAAAAATATCAATGAGAACTGTCAGAACTGAGTTGTATGGAAGTCCAACAACCAAGGATATAAAGAAGCCACATTCATCAAGATGGGTAGGAGGGGCAGAGAAGCGAAGAGAGGTACAGAGGCACAGAGAGGCATGGAGCTGCAGGAGTAGCACAGAGAAGTGGCAGAGCAGCTGGTCCCACATTCATGTGTGATGGAAAAAACTGGGAGAGATAGCTTGGGGGTAAAGGATTCCGGTCACAAACCAGACTATGCAGGACCCCAGGGTTCCAGTGCCAGGAAGATAAATCCCCATAACTTCTGCCTGTAAAAACCAGTGGGGGTTGGGGTGGTGGAAGAAACTGCCAGATTATCATGAGAGTCCTCTTAAAGGACCCACATGGACTTAGGACTTATGCAGATCCAACCGCTCTGGGATTCAGCACCAGGGCAACAGCTGGAAGGGCACAAGTGACATATGGGGATAAAGTGGAGTGACTGGAAACAGGGTGAATGCTGGGAGACAGCTTCCTCCCAGGCAAAACTCTAGGAGCCAGGCAGTGGCATTGTCCCCTCTCTGAGCCTTCCCCCTACACAGAGCCACAAAGCAGTGAAGCGGGTTGCCCCGCCCTGGTGACTACTTAAGGCTCCACCTCACACAGTTTATAGGTGCCTTTTCTACAATAGGCCATGCTACTAAGACAGGGAGTCAAAGAAGCTCTACCCAATACACAGGAACAAACACAGGCAGGCTGCTGAATTGAGGAAACAAAGAAATGTGATCCAATTGAAAGAACAGAACGAAACCCCAGAAAAAGAAACAAAATAGAGATAACCAACCTATAAGATGCAGAGTTCAAATCACTGGTTATTAGGATGTTCAAAGAACTCATTTTTTTATGGTAACATCATAAAACAAGACCCAGGCAGAAATGAAGGTTACATTAAGTGAAATAAAGAAAAACCTACAGGGAACCAACAGTGGAGTGGTGGAAGCCAAGATTCAAACCAGCGATTTGGAACATAAGGAAGAAATAAGCATTCAACCAAAACAGGAAGAAGACAAAACAATAAAAAAAAACAAGGATAGTATAAGGAGTCTCTGGGACATCTCCAAACATGCCAACATCAGAATCATAGGGATACCAGAAGGAGATGAAGAAGAATAAGAAATTGAAAAATTATTTGAAAAAATAATGAAAGAAAACTTCCCTAATTTGGTGAAAGAAATAGACATACAAGTCCAGGAAGTACAGTGAGTCCCAAACAATTTGGACCCAAAAAGGACCACAGCAAGACACATCATAATTAAAATGCCAACGGTTAAACATAAAGAGAGAATCTTAAAAGCAGCAAGAGAAAAGGAGAGAGTTACCTACAAAGGAGTTCCCATAAGACTCTCAGCTGATTTCTCAAAAGAAACTTTGCAGGCTAGAAGGGACTGGCAAGAAGTATTCAAAGTGATGAAATGCAAGGATCTACAACTTAAATTACTCTATCCGGCAAAACTATCACTTAGAATGGAAGGGCAGATAAAGTGCTTCCAAGATAAGGTCGAGCTAAAGGAGTTCATCATCACCAAGCCATCACTATAAGAAATGTTAAAGGGACTTATTTAGAAAAAAGAAGAAGGTCAAAACTATGAACGTTAAAGTGACAACAAATTCACAACTATCAACTGAATGTGAAAAAGAAATTAAGCAAACAAGCATAACAGGAACAGAATCATAGATATGGAGATCATTTGGAGGGTTATTTGCTGGGAAGGGGGATGGGGGAGTTGGGGAAAAGGTACAGGGAATAAGAAACATAAATTGATTGGTAGAAAATAGACAGGGGCATGTTAAGAATAGTATAGGACATGTGAAGCCAAAGAACTTATATTTACCACCTGTGGACATATGAACTAAGGATGGGGCACTGCTGGAGAGAAGGGGGGTGCCAGGTAGAGGGGGACAAAGGGGAGAAATTGGGACAACTGTAATAGTATAATCAATAAAATATATTTTTAAAATATATATAGTATCTCATTATTTCCCTATATAAGGTATCTGATTCACTAATTCTTAAATTACAGTTTGTCTACCAACTACTCTAATTGGACTAAATTAGGGGATGAGTAGCATGTATTTTAGAATTAATGCTCATAAAACTCTCTGTTGGAACAAATTATCTGGACAAACATATCCTTTGATCAGTTGCATGATTTCACTGACACAATTATGTCCCTGGTGCAAACAGTAGAGAAAATGAAGGATAGAAGTGAGAAATATCATTTATGAGTCAGTTTATTCTATTGTCCCTTGTCACTCAAATTCAAAAGCCATGATACTAAGTAAGAGAGACAGGCAATGTTTGGGTGATCATTTTAAAGTTGACACATGAGCACTCATTTTCAATTTTAAGGCCTGCACTAAATAATCATAATTATTGTCAGTACCATGACACTGTTGACAGCTGACACCAAGCATCCACACATCAGGAAAACCTAAGGCAAAGTGACTGATTTCATAATTGCATAGCATCTGAATCATCACTACTTTGATAACAAAGAATTATTAACTTAAACCTTATCCATTCCTTCACACCAAAGTCCATCTCCTTTAGCCATCAGACTGCTGAGGAAACTTTAGCTATGCAATTTACTTTCCTCATCAAAAGTCACAGTCCAGAATAATCCATTGCTCATGTACACAAAGACATGACTAGATAAAGTAACTCACCCAAGTAAAATCAGATCCCTCGACAGTTATATTATTGGTTCTTTGATCCATTTTCATAATGTATAATAAACCTAACTCTAAAAAAAGGGAACACTGTACTCGCACTGATAAAATGGGGTAACAATTCATAATCATAAAGTGTTATATCTGTAGTACCCCATGTGTATGCTACATGTCTACCATGGAAATCAAGCTACATATAATTTGTAGGAGAAAGTGACAGTTACATTCGCATTTTATGTTTGATAAAAAATTTCTTTTTATGTGATACTAAGATCAGCAATTACATGATAAACTGTTATATTAAAAATATATATGTGCACATAAGATTTAAGTTTAGGACTGTGTCTTAGTAAAACTAGCTTCATATATGAAATAAGACAAAGAAAATAATTTCTTATGTTAGGCAGTTCAAGTTATTTGATTCTGCATTGCATTACAGTAAAATGTTAAAAATAACTTAGCCAGAGGGCTTTCTCTTGCTGAAACAATCTGCTAATTTTGAATATATTTGGTAATACATTTTTGGAAACTTCTATTTTTTTATGGTTTTTTTAAAAAATTTATTTTTAGAGGGAGAGGGAGGGAGAAAGAGAGGAAGAGAGGAAGAGAAACATCGATGTGATTGATTAGTTGCTTCTTACGAGCGCCCCGACCTGGGACCAAATCCACAGCCCAGGCAAGGACTCTGACTGGAACTGAACCTGGTGACCTGTCACTTTGCAGGATGATGCCCAACCAACTGGGCCACTTTGGTCAGGGCTGAAAGTTTTTTAAACAAAATTATCATTTGTTCAAATACATATGAAATGCTTGAGAATGAATGTTTATGTACTAGAAAAAAAGAACAAGATGTGACTGATGAATATAGCCAAGTATTATATGAGAAGTTTCCTTGCGTAAATAATAATGTTAGTAAGTACTAATATTTATTGAGTTCTAACTTTGTGTGAGGCACTGGACTATGCACTTTTTACTCTTTTATTCATGCATTAGCTCTTTTACTTCTCCTAACAATTCATAAGGTGAGTAACATTCTACCCATTTTACAGCTTGAGTAACTTGTCCAAATCGCAGGACTGGTAAGTGGCAGAAGTCAGGATTCAAACCCAGTCTGTCTGCAGAGGCCAGGCTCCAAATAATACGGCCATCGACTCTATCCCATGAACTGTTTTATATATAGGTTTTGTTGTGAGAGACGGGTGGGAGCAGGGGGTGGCAATGGTTGGTAAATGGGAGGTGGGGAGCCACCATTCAGAGCATATTCAGATCAAGTGTTCAGGAGTCAAATATCCTATGGAGAACTAGGGAGAACTAATCCATTATCTAAACTGTTGCTCAGATATCCAGGAAGCCAATTCAGGACTATCAAGAAAGTAGCTGGGAGATACAAATGAGATATATTTTTGGAATGAAAAGCCCAAACTTGTAAAATTGGTAAGCTACAAACATTTGAAAAGAAATATAACACAGGTCTGTGCAGAAAAAAAGTAATTTCTCAAAATAGAGAAATTGCAAAATATTAAGAGTTGTGTGAAGTTTTAATTATTCAGAGCAGATTTCCCTTTTACAAATCATATTATAGAAACGTGACTTGTAGAAATTTCAACAAATATTTATTTGGTCACTACACTGGCTGCTACAAAAAACAAATATTTAAAAATTACTCCATCATCAAGGAGGCTTCAAGTTATTAAGATAAAGACAAGTGTAGCCACCTGTATAATAATTATTTCAAAATAGTACTGAATATGGTAAATATAAAACTATTTTTAACTATCTTTAAAAGATAGAAGATGGTTTGCCCCAGCTGGTGTAGCTCAGTGGATTGAGTGTTGGCCTCCGAACCAAACTGCTACCAGCTCGATTCCTCAGTCAGGACACATGCCTGGGTTGCAGGCCAGGTCCTCAGTAGGGGGTGCCTGAGAGGCAACCACATGATGTTTCTCTCCCTCTCTTTCTCCCTCCCTTCCACTCTGTCTAAAGATAAAATAAATAAGATCTTTTAAAAAATTCAATTAAAAAAATAAAAGAGAGAAGATGGTTTAATGCAAAAATAACAATATATTATGCAGTATATAACATACAGTGAATTAAAATGTATGACTACACTAGCACAAAGGCTGGGGGAAGGGAGTGGAAGTATACTATGGTAAACTTCTTATAATATGTGTAAAGTGGTATATCACTTCATGGCTGACATGGTAAGTTTAAGGTGTATAATAGAAAGCCTAGAGCAACCTCAAACTACACAGACACATAATTAAAAGGCAAAGATCATCAGATTAGAATAAAAAACCAGTCCTAACCATATGCTGCCTTTAAGAAACACATTTCAAATACAACAAATAAAGATAAAAATGAAAGGATAGAAAAAGATATGCCACATTATGATGAAATGAAAGCTGTCATGCTATAATAGCATCAGAAAAAGTAGATTTCAGAGCAAAGAATATTAATATAGAGGGCCATTTCATAATAATAGGAGTCAATTCATCAAGGGGACATAAAAATAAATGTTCATGTACCTATAACAGAGATTCAAAATATATGACACTAAAAGCATAGAATTTCAAAGAGAAATTGAAAATTCCAAATTGTCCTCAGAGATTGCAAGAACTCTCTTGCAGTTAATTGATAAAAAAAAGTAGACAGAAAATCAGTAAAGATATAGACTCGAACAACACTGTTAACCTAACCTGACATTTATAGAATACTCCACCCTACAGCAGAAAAATATACGTTTTTAAGTGCATATAGAAAATTTACCAAGATAGACCATATCTGGGTCATAATGCAAGTTTCAACACTTTAATATGGCTCAAATAAAAGAATTGTTTTTGACCACAAAAATTAAATTAGTAACTGATGAAAAAAAGAAATTTGGAAAAGCCCCCAAAATATAGAAAATAGATAACACACTGCCAAATAACTCACAGGTCAAGGAAGAAATCACAGCATACCAAAATGTGTGAGATTGTAATAAACCAAGAATTAGAAAGTTATAATCCAGACTATCTGTATTGGAAAATAAGAAAGCTCTCAAATCTGGAACTAGAAAAAGGAAAGCAGATGTCAGTTGGCAAACTGGACCCCTACATTGGAGAGCAGGGAGAGCTGGAAGAACGAGGTAGACCCCTTCGGACTGGTAGGTGGCAGGTTTAACAAACAAGTAAATTTACATATGAGTCTTGTCTTGAGTGGTTGCAAGATGAGATCGCCATGCCTGCCCACCATAATCTTAGAAGTTTATATAAAGCCTTGGGTTATGTACAACATTAGATGCTCTCAACAGTCCAGTGCTAGCTCAAGATGGCATCCTTGGCTCCTGTTGTGGAAGCCCTGGGCAGAACATACATTACAGGAACGGGGAAGGAGAGGTAAAGGGGAGGAGTCTCCTAACAGGGCTTGCAGGTCAACAGATGGTCATATCTTCTCCATGGCCTTCTCCAACAACACATTAAACCCAAAGTAAGAAGAAAAAAGGAAATAATAAAGATCAGAGAAGTCAATAAAATAAAGAGTAAGCAACAGAGAAACAATAAAACCAACAGCTGGTTCTCAGGGAGGATCAATAAAATTGACAAATCTAGTCAGACTGATCTCAAGAAACAAGAAAAGACACAAATTACCAACATTAGCAATGAAAGAGGTAAAATCACTACTGATTCAACAGATATTAATATCTTTTTAATGGGATCATATTGATAAATTCATGCCAATAAATTTGAACTTAGATGAAATGAACAAATTTCTTGACACAACCAAAGCACATTTAAGAATACCTCATACATGCATAGCCTGAATAGTATAAATATATGCCTCTGTGTGTGTGTTAGTTTGTGGTTAAAAGCTACCCCTCCAAGAAAAGTCCAGGGTCAGATAGCTTTGCTAGTGAATTCTACCAAACGTTTCAGAAAGGAATAATATCAGTTCTACACAAAGTCCTTCAGAAACCGGAGGAAGAGGCAATTATACCCAATTTATTTTAGCAGGCCAGTATTACCCTAATACTAAAACAAGGCCATATTTACAATAAAAGACAATTGTAGACTAATATCTCTCATCAACATACATATAAAAACTCTTACAACCTTTTAGCAAATAAATGCATCAATATGTAAAAAAAGACAACATATAACAACTAAGGGGAATTTATACCAGGCATGCAAAGTTGCTTTAACATCTGTAAACCAATCAATACATTTTACCAGAATAACAAACTACACATATATATATATATATACATATACATAAACATATAAGCCATTTAATAGAAACATATAAAAAGGATATTCAACAATACAAAATCTACTTCTGATTAAAAACTCAGCAAATTAGCTTGCAAACATATATATGTTAAAATATCACTTACATAGTTTTTAAATGTGCACAACTTGAAAAAATATGTAACTATAAATACTAAATCCAGTACAGTGGTATCACTGCAGGACGAGAGAAGAAAACGGGGTCAAGAAGGGAATTTGAGGAAGAGCATAATGAGGGAGACTCAACTGTATCTGCAATGTTTTACTAAAAGTTAAAAGATCTGAGTAAAATAATGAGGGAGACTCAACTGTATCTGCAATGTTTTACTAAAAGTTAAAAGATCTGAGTAAAAACAGGATAATATTAAAATTTATTAAATCTTAGTGGGATATACTCTAGTGATTGTAATAATCTTTCTCCGCTTCTGGAGCTTACAGTAAATGATGGTATATAAATAAAATGAAATACTAAGCACCATTAAAATAATATTTATTATTATGTTATCATGTAAAATGCTTATAAGGATAATTTTACATTAACACAAGACAAAATTATTATGTAGGAAGATGGCAATTTTATAAATATATGTCTGTGTATTCATAATATGCTACCATATAAATTTGTCACAATCTGTGTTTCTCCTACTAATTGAGCATCAGTAACATTTTTATTGTTTCCATATTTTAACTATTACAAAAATGCTACAGTAGATATTTTTATGTATCTCCTGTGCAGTTGTTTTTCTACTGAATATGCTTGACAATATAATGATTGCTATAGCAATAGTTTTCCCTTACAAAACTATGGAAAAATATAAAGTCTCAAACACAATGTTGAAAAAAGATGAACCTAACTCATTTTCTTTGCCCACATGTAACAGCCAACTACTTGAAAGGAAATTTGATAATTTATGACAGGTTCAGACCCACCTTTAGTGCTGCCCAACAATCACACATCACCTCACTTCCTCTCTTTCTACACTTTTTTCAAAACTCTTGCTCTCTCTTCAACCCTCTTTCTTTTTCTTAAAGTCATATACTCTTGGTTATTCTCTATCTCTGTTGTACATTCAATCCTACACCTATAATTAAACACAAGTTGAAATAGATGCTACTTGGATATAAATTACTATCACCTCTCTGAGGGAAACTGACAATAAAAAAATACTAACATTTAAAAGATATACACATTTTGATCAAATAATTCTATCTCTAGGAATTTATCATAAAAATATTCTCTCAAGGACCCCTATATGTATACAAGAATGTTCACTGCAACATCCTTATAATGGAGAAAAATCTAAACATAAAACAATTTCTTCCCCATTACCTTCAATTACTAATTGGAAACGTTCAGTACATCAGAGCAGCAGGGAAAGAGGAGGCCTCTGCCTATCCATGCTTGCATTCTATCTTGTTAGCCTTACTTCCACAAATACAAAAGCCATTACCTGAAATATGTTCAATCCTTAAGATTTTCTTTCAACAATTTGTTTCTTCACTAATCTTTCACCCATTTTGGCATCATCTGGGATAGGAACTCTCAATTCTGGCTGCACATTAGAATCACCTGGGATGGCTAGACAGTCAGAGGCACTGGCTCAGATAAATTAAACCAGAATTTGGGGGTTAGCGCCCAGGTGATTTTAATGTCCATCACCTAGGGTTGTATACCACTGATCTCTGCATAGAATCAGTAATTTGCTTTAACATCGAAAATGAAACTCTTTAATTGACTTCCGGTTGACTCCTGTCTACTCTGAAAATTTAAGGAGATAGTGAAATTTATTGTTTCCAGAAATCCTGATGCTTGCCTCTTCTGTTTGCAATATAATTGTAGTTTTGTTTGTTAATGTCTAAGATATTTTGCTATAGAAACTTAATACATTGCAGGTTTACACAGGTGGGTTTTTTGTTTTGTTTTGTTTTTTTTTTTACCTGCAGGACTAGTCTCATGCCTTGGAGTTCCCCAAGCTCATTCTCTTACGCATTTCAGTGTTCTACATAATAGAATGTCAGGTCAGATCCGATGTGGTGATTAATTTCCTTTTGCTGAAACATTCTGACTGGTTGGTTGCCCTTATTAATTTCCTTTAGCTGGAACATTCTGATTGGTTGCCCTCTGTTGATCTTGAGCTCCTTGTTAAACTTTGTGTCTTTCAGGTAGTGACACTTTATTTCCTACAATGACTTGTTGAAAGAAACATTAATCTCTACTCTTTCATGCCTATTCCTTTCTCTTGGGAATGTATGAGTTTTGATCAAAAAGAAATAAGGCACTTTGAAAAAAATTGTACTTTTATAAGATTTTCAAAATAAAACTAAAACTTGAACATAAAAATCAGTATGTACATCATAGGAGTTGATGCACTAATTCCAACATACTACTAAAGTAAAATTTTCTTTTACAACTCTACTTTTGGAATTGCTTTCGGATTCAGTGGCACCTTTTTGGAACATCTACTATTATAGCAAAATTTCAATGTCTGCGGCTAAATTTGGCTTGTGAAGATAGCAACTAAAAGTTGTTCAGGAATCTAAGTGAAATTTTTGAATTGCAAATTAAAGAAGTTGATACCATTTTGTTCAAAATAGAGGTGTGACTAAAAATAATGAAACTTTTTTTTTGTTACTACACCTGGTTATGAGAGTAATTGGCAAAAAAAAAATTTTTGTTGTCACAGCAATTCGAAGCTCTCCAGTTGTCAAATTATTCCTAGCTTAATATAGCCCTGTATTTTGGCATGGTCACCGTTTTTGTTATTGGGATAAAGTCATACAGATGGGGCGGTGGCATACAGGGAAGGGGCTAGCCTCTGGGTTTGGAGTGAGTTAATTCTCCTTAGTTCTTGTAGAATGGAAATAACAATGTCAACCATGTGAAAGTACTGTGAGGATTAAATGAGAAAATATTTTAAAATTCTTTATGCCAAACTTTCTCATTCTGATGTGTATAGGAATCTCCACAGGATGTCATTAAGATGAAGATTCTGATCAGGAAGCCTGGGCATGGCCTAAAGCTGTGTGTGTCCAACAAGCTCTCAGGTGATGCTGACGTTCCTAATCCATAGACCACACATGGAGGTGGAAGGCCTTAGGCTGGCTGTAGCAGGTAGGTCGGCAACACAGTGCGGGTTAAACCCCCTTCCTTTCTGTATGCCATATCTCCATCTTTACTGCTCCAGGGGCTTGGGTTTTGACCAAAAATCGTCACCTCTAATCCTACTGCATGAGAGATCCTAGATGTCAGCATGAGAAAAGTGACTCAGGGTGCACATACTAAAAATAAGATGAGCCTCCATGTTCATGGGCTCAATATAGTCACTGAATAATAAAAATGACCCACGCTCCTGCTGGCTGAACTATTATTTCAGAGAAGAGGCAGACAGTCATCTGGAGCTACAGGTTAGAACCCACAATCTCATTTTGGAGTTATCTCCAAAAGCAAATGTCCCATGTGTCATTTCCATGGGCTTGGCAAAGAAAATGAAATGGAACCAAAAGAACTGAAACCAGGCATAACAGGCTTCCAGGGTCAGGAGGTTTGACCAGGGAATATCTCTCGAGTGAACAGTAAAAGGAGAAAGAGCCTTTAATGAAGTACCTATGGGGAGTACATAGGCACAGATGAAGCTGCTTTGTTAAAGAATTTACAGGCAGTTACAATGAAAATATAACTTTATCATCCCAAGTCAACAATGATATTCGGCAGCAGTCTTTGTCCCCCCTTCACTAAGGCCTGCTGTGGGCTATTAATCATTTCAAACATGATGAGAGGATATAACCAATATAAGTATATTGAAATAAAATTAAATCCTGCTCAGCTCTAAATATTATTCTGTTTGAGGTGGCATGATGATGTCTGGCTAACAAACACAGGCATACAGAATAGACATTTTATTTCTTTGTCCCCAGATAGTGTCACCTCACCCAGCAGCTACTCAAAAACAATCAAAAAACAGGTGCATTTTCAGTGGTGATTCAGGGAGATCTTGTGAGTAGGCTTTTAGCAATCCTTGACAAGGCACCTTCATCATATTTCATGAAGCTTGAAAAACACTTTGTCATCTTTTAAGATTCTTAGTAGAATCTCTCACATCGCCTTATTTCAAATCAATCATTGCACATCCTGAAAACAGCATCTCCATGAGGTTTTGGAGTTCCAGTCCAGTAGTAGTACTTTTGCCCTTTAGGTTGATAATGCAGACCCTCCAGACTCTGGTTGAGCACTTGAGTTACACTCAGATAGTGTAAGTCGCAACACAAAGCAAGAAAATCAACACAGATAGCCAGGTACATAGACACATAAACTTTCTGCCTCTGCATGTGGTTCACTTAGGTAACAGAAGCAAATCAGATTTCTTTTCCTTGCTAAGTTAATTCTTTCAATGCCCACACTGTTCTGATTCATTGGACATGCACCGCTCCCCTATTTCAGATTGCCCACTGTAGACACTCTATGTGCTTTGTTTTTAACTCTCTTTCTGCTTACTATAGCCTGGATGTGCACTGTTATTTTAGAGGACAGCCAAAGGTGACTTTATATTTAACAATATTTTCACATAACTATGACTTTATATTTACAATACACTTCAGAGCCATTGATTTTAAAGTCAACCAAAGTCTGGATTCTTCTATCTTTTGATATTTACATTGTTCAAATGTCATACCAACATACCAATGACAGAAAAAGAGACTACTTTCACTAGCCAGGTAAGCAACTTGTATGCAAGCAAGCATTCTTACGGGTGAATATAACTGGAGTCCCAAACACAGAATGCTTAGTTAATATACACATTGCTTTTGTAGTCTTCTTTTGCAAAGAAAAGAACTCACAAATATGAGGGTTATTATCAGAAGCCCAACCAAGGAGAGTAATTCCCATGAATATGATTCTTTTAATAATTGGAGCTATCAAAGATTTGGGGTTCTATACTAAAAAATGGAGTAGATTACGTTCACTCCATATATGTACACTGTTGTATTTAATTAAGATAAAATGATGACCTGAGGCAGTGAGATATCCTGAAATACCCTAAATCAAGGTAATGTTATAATTGTTTTGTGAACTTTTAAGGTCAAGTATTGTATATATCCTGAGTATGAGGATCCTCTAAAAAGTGGTAATTTATATATGGAACATATTCCATTTTTCTAGTAACAACTGCCCTGCTTTGAAATGTAACAGAAAAAACAACAAAGAGCTCAGGAACCAAAAGTAGAAAAAAAACAAAAACAACAAAACACCTGTGCTATGACTAGACCACGCACTAACCACCAAGAGATGAAGGTTTTGTCAAGTAAAGACCTTCTGAAATATCAGAATTATATGATCTATGAAGTTGGGATATGTATACACTTTTTTATATAAAGAGTAATTAGAATATAAAGCTGTATTTCATTTCATAGTGACTACAAATATTAATACAAACTTTGAGTTGTCTTTCTAAATCTTTCTTTTTCAACAAATAACTATTCATTTTATAAGCCAGTCATTGTCTCAAGGTAATGAGGGGATTCCTACCCTCAACCAGTGAGAAACACAGGCAAGGAAATAGACATTTCTGTAGGTTCCCATTCAAGACCTTCCACATTTGAATCTCCCCAACAGATCCCTAGTTGCAGCTGATCTCTTATTGTGGACTGATTGCAACCACCAAGCCTTTTTTCCCTCACATTACTTTCAATCTCTTTTAATTCCCATTCCTTTAATATATACTCCTGATATACTCTGCCCTTTAATTCACACACACCTGATATACTCTGCCCTTTAATTCACACACACCCAAATCCATCAACTCCTTTAAGTTATATAAATGCTATAATGAAATTGTCTCCACCCTTAGCCAATGCATACTACGATGATCATTGATTCACTGAACTTCTTAATTAACCATTTTTTTACATCATATTTGACTCGGGAGTGGTAAGTAATAAGAAAAAAATTATTCAATGGAGTGTTGTCAAGAATACAGAATGTCCAATCTAGTTTAGACTCAATCTCTCCCCATCTCCTGTCCATCTCACTAGAGCTGAGGTGAAGTTTTTTTGTAGCCCCAGCAGCTAACACAGGGCATGTTCAATAAAGACATAAAATAAATGAGGAAATACTAGGTAATGAGTATTGTTCCTCACAGTGATATCCTGAAAATTTCAAGAAACTGTTCAGCCGGGAAAGCAAACTAATAGTTTTTTAGCAACCATATCAAAACCAAGAAGAACTAATTGGTCAACCAGAAAGTTTACAATTATCTTAAATCTCTAGCATTAAAATTAATAGCAGTTATTTTGCATATCGTCACAGAGTGAAGAGCAAGAACTCTTGAGTCAGACTGCCTGGGTACAAATCCTGGCTTGGTCACTTATTATTTGGGTGAACTTGGAAAGCTACTTAAAGTATTTTATCAGGTATAATGTGCTCCCACTTTTTGCCCCAAACTTCCAGGAAAAAAATCTTTCATTTCAATTTCTTAATTAAAATTTTTATTTACTTATATTTAGAAACAAAACCCATTATTGTATTCCAGGGTATTATTTTGCATACAAATATTGTTATTGATTTCTAGAGTTACACTTCTAATGCATAAGCATAAATAAAAGAATTGAAAACATTTATATATATACAGAATTAGTACTACCCATGTATAATGCTCATCCTTATTTTTCCTTCAAAAATTTGGGCAAAAAGTATGCATTATACATAGGAAAACATGGTAATCTTTCTGTGCTTCAGTTTCTTGACCTGTAATACTATCATAACAATATATCACCATCCTTATAGTGTTATAAGGATTAAATGTAATATTTTTAAACTGCCTAAAATAATATCTGGCACATATTAAACACTTTATAACATTGTTAAATAAATAGATAATATTGACACCTCATAATCTAATGTCTTGCATAAACCTAGGCCAATAAGATGGTTTATGAAATTACCTATTAAATAGGTTTTGGGACTGTATTTTCTGAAGAGTCATAATATAAATTTGTCAACTCAAAGGTTTGAAAAAATTTATAGCCAAAATCCTTGTTTAAATATATTTACACTAACACTTCCCAAGTGTATTTCGGTACCTCCTTTTGTCCCTATGCAGCAGATGTTACTACCCCATGGCACTAGCTCTGGTTAACACATTTTGGGAAACTTTGCTTTGCTTTGTAATCCTGTGCATATATTTGTATTTGTATATACACGTATTTACATGTATATATTTTGAGTTACAACTACAATGAGGATATATATTTTGGTTTTAATATCATTTCTATTTATTTTTCTGCTCCCTTTCAAGACAGTGAGCAATAAATACTCCCTCCTTCCACATGCAGACTCCAGTGTGTATTGGAATTTAAACAAATAAAGGGAACACAAACATGCCCAGCTGATTCCTGACAAAGGCGCAGATGCAATTAAATGGTGCTTGAGCAATAAGACATACATAGGCAATAAATAAATAAAAATGAATCCCAACATAAACCTCATACAGTTTACAAAAATTAATTCAGAATGGACTATAGACTTAAATTGAGAGTGAAACTATAAATCTATTAGGAGAAATCCTTTGACACCCTTTGACAAGGCTAGTTAGTTTGGCTAGTTTGTCTAGCTAGCCAGAGTTCTTATACTTGGTACCAAAAGCACAACTCAGAAGGAAAAAATGATAAACTAGACTTCATAAAATTAGAACCACTTGTTATGTGGAAGACCTGTTAGAGAATGAACAGGCTGAGTAAATATTTGCAAACCGCATATATGACAAAGGACTAGCTTCTAGGAAAATAAAGCTCTCCGAATGGAGTACTAAAAGCTCAATTAAGTTGCATACTAAAAAAAAAATAATTATAAAGTGGACTACTGACAGAAAGACACAGTTTACCAAAAAGATATACCAATGGCAAGTTAGCACATTAAAAGATGTTCAAAGTCATTAGCCAATACACAAATGCAAACAGATGCCACAGTGAGATATCATGAGTCACTCATGACAGTGGCTAAAATAAAAGATAGAAAAATTGTGGTAAGGATGTTGAAAAACAAGATCACTCACTCATAGACTGGCAGTACAATGTAAAATAGTTAACTTCCCTCTTGAAAATAATTGGGGAGTTAAAAAGAAAATGGACATACAACTACCGTACAACCCAACAACTGTAATCGTGGGCATTTACCCCATAGGAAGGAAAAATTGTGTTCACTCAAAAGCCTGCACATGAATATATAAACATAGCAGTTTAACTTGTAATAGTCCTGAATAGAAGTGACTCAGATGTCTGTCCTTAAACAGTGAATTGTTAAACAAACAATGGTATATCCAAACCATGAAATACTAATTAGTAGTGAAAAGAACAAGCAACTAAAACATACAACAAACTGAATGAATCACCAGAGAATTATGCTGAGTGAAGAAGTCCATCCCAAAAGGTTATATTATCTGATTTCATTGATACAGCATTTTTGAAATGACAAAGCTATAGAAATAGGGAACAGATTACTGGTTACCAAGGGCAAAGAAGGGGACGTAGGAAGGGAGATATGGTTTTTGTATTTTGGAAATACAAAAGGAATCTGTGGTGAAGGAAACGTCTGTATCTTGACTCTGCACATATCAATATCCTGGTTGTGATACTGTACTACCGTTTTATAAGGCGTTCTCTTTGTGAACTGGATGTATTATATTCACAATATATATTCACAATATATATTATATATTGTGAACTCTATGTATTATGTCTTAAAACTGCATGTGAATCTAAATTATCTCAAAATAGAAAGTTTAACTGAAAAAATATGTTAACTGTATGGCATATTCAACAACCACTCTATTCTTTTTGTTTGTGTCAGGTATACCTCTTTAGTTTGTCACTACTGACATATTTTTAAAACAATATTATTTTTAAGAAAAATGGGGATTACTCCTGAACTCATTTGTACTGATTATTTTACTGTGCTTCTCATGAAAATATCAACTTGATTTACAGAAGATTTTAAAAGGAAAGTAATATCAGAAGAAATGCAGTGCTAAAAGTTCGATTAAATACTAAATAATGTTCACAGAGGATTATGGATTCAAAAGTAAGTGACTGTCTCAAACAGAAAAAAAAAACCCAAAAAATGAAAGAAAAAAATTTTAAGTAGTAATGAGATAATATGCACAAATGATATGACAATACTGGAAGCATTTTTTTAACCTACCTAAGAAAAATGACGGTATTTAATGTCCAAATGTTGAATGAACTTGAATAGTTTGGTTATCTAGGATGTTTTCCTATGATAACCTTCCTTAAAATATGTTAATTTTTACTCCCCACTGTAATTCTCTCTCATAATATAAATACATGCAGCTATCTATTTTTTAAAATATCCAGTATTTCCATTTTGCAATGACTGCTAATGTTTTTCATCCTAAGATTTGGATAACTAAGTTCAGTGTTTATTGAAGTAGCATTCTCAGAGGAGACCAATGACTTGCAAATTTAACACCCTATGGTGCTGACACTCATTTCTTGAGATTCTCTTCTCCTATTACATCCATGACAGTGTCCAGTCATTTCGTCTCTCTTTTCACTTCTAGTCTTAGTTACTGGGTCTTCTTTTCCTTCTCCTTCTCAAGTAGCAACAGTAACAAGCTTACCAAGCACTTTATATTTTACTAAATACTTTCACATATATTATTTTATTTGTATTTGTGAAGAAAGTTTACCATCTTTACATTTTTTTCACGTGTGGAAAAGAAGACACAGGTAAGTAATTTGTCTAAGATTATAAACAGAGTTTTAAAAATCCCATCCTTTAACTCTTTTCTTGTTATTTCTGTTTTTCCATCAATTTTACCTACTTCACTGGCTCTTGGTATCACCGATGGAAATATCTTAAAACTATATCAAGGATATAGTTATTTCATCTGTAATGTGGAAGATACAGGTATTTTCCAAGCCTCACTTTTTTTTTTTACCACCTGTGAGATAGTTTGGCACAAATGTCTCTTGGCATGAAACTCATAAGGTCTCAAAGAGCATTGCCCACAGGAATCAGCAATTTTTCTTAATTTCCTATTTTTAGTGGCCTGACCATTTCTTTGGTCATCCAGATATAAACCGGGAGTGTTAACTCTTTCCTCCTTCACATCCAGTCCACTGTCAAGTCTTACAGATTCCATGTCTCTCAAATTTTTGACTCTTTCTATCCCACTGTCTGCACTCCAGGTCAAACTCTCAGCACTCGCTCACTTAGACCATTGTGATGGCCTAATTGCATTTTAATCTTATGTCACTGTTAGATTAATATTCCTCATTTGTAGTCTTCTTCTTGCTAGTAATAACTCCAAATACCTGTTCTCCTCATGCCAGCTTTTTCTGCCAACACGTATGTGCTTGATGTCAAAAATATTTTTTAAAGCATTTTTTCCTGCAATGTTTTCAAGGCAACCTATACTTCAGAAGAATTAGGCTTCCTGTATAAAAGACAGAGTAGGTTTGAAGAAAAGAAATAACACCACCAAGTTAGAGCTAGGCTGTTTTGGGTTGAGAAGACCCACATTACTGGTCTACCTGCGAAAGTCATCACAAGCCTGTAGACATTAGTATCACAAAAAGTCTGAGATGAAGTTTTTTTTTTCTTTTTAGTGTTTACTAACTTAAAGGGCCCAAGAATTATTTATTTCAGAAACTATAAAGTATTGTTAATGATATTCATGGAGTTAGAAATAAGGTAGCAAAGCAAGACATTGGTGTTGCTTTCTCATCTTCAACATGGGCCCCTTCTACCTTCACATTTTTATATATAACTTTTTCCCTTTGCAGTCACACTAGTAACTAAGTAGCTTAATGTGATCCAAAAAACCTGTGCTTTCTTGCTTTTATGTTGCTTTTGCCTCAAATACTTTACCAGCAATCAGAACACTAGCAATTCTTTATAATGTATAAAAATTCCACATTAATATTCCTGATATTTCTCTACCAAAACAAGTATCACTATCCCTTTTTAATGAAATCCATCAAACTTTTTAAAAAATTTTTTCTGAGCATGTACATTTCACTTTGCATTGTATTGCATATAACTATCTAATCACAATATTTAGAGTATGTGAAATGTACTTTATCTGCCTTCAAGAGACTTACAGTAATGATTAAGAGGTACTTAATAAAGGTCTATAATACTACTACCTATTACTAATATATGAAGTCTGCTGGAAAAAGTATAGCCATTGTTAGTATAACAAGAATTGCTTGTGTAACACTGATGTAACCTGATATCCAAGGAGAGTGGACTGGAATGCGCATGTGTGAACAATGATGACTTCACTGTACTAGTCAGTGGGGGTGGTACTGTGTGTTGTGTAGCTGTGGCATTCAAAATCACTGAGCAGGTAGAGCAACGAATCTGCATCAAATTTTGTGTTAAGCTTGAAAATTCCTCTGCAGAAACTACTTGGATGATTCAGAAGGCTTTTGGGGGCAATTAAATGAGTGCAGAGCAAATAAAAATGTGGTACAAACACTTCAAACATGGTTGAGAATCTGTTGAAAGTGATCCACATTCTGGAAGGCCTGCAACAAGCAGAACCCCTGAGAATGTTGAACATGTACAGGCTGAAATCAACAAAGATCAGAAACTGACAGTGCGAGAAGCAGAAGTTGATCTGGGGATTCCCAAAACTGCTGTGTCTGAGATTTTGATGCAGGATCTTGGCATGAAATGTGCCGTGGAAAAATTCATTCTGCGGTTTCTGCTACCAGAGCAGAAGAAACATCGTGCTGCACTTGCTAATGACTTGATTCAGACTGCCACCAATGAAACAGATTTCTTCAAAAAGGTCATAACCAGAGATCAATTGGGGGTCTATGGCTCATATGATCTGGAAATGAAGGCCCAGTCATCCCAGTGGAAGTTGCCTGGTCCTGCATGCCCGAAGAAGGCAGGACAAAGCTGCAGCAAGATCAAGGGCATATTAACCATGTTTTTTAATTGGGAAGGTGTTGTCCATCATGAGTATGCCCCTCCTGGCCAAACAATTAATAAGGAGTACTACCACACTGTTCTTCATTGTTTGAGAGATGCAATAAGATGAAAATTGCTGCAGCTATGGGTAACTGGCCATTGGCAGCTTCATCATGACAACATGTCTGGTCATGCATCACGTCTCATGCAAAGTTTTTAGGCAAAACATCAAATCACCCAGGAGGCTCAGCCCCCCAGCACTGCTCAGATTTGGTGCTCTGTGACTTCTGGCTTTCCCCAAACTAAAATCACCTTCGAAAGGGAAGAGTTTTTAGACTGTAGATGAGATTCAGGGAAATACAACAGGGCAGCTGATGGCAATTCCAACAAAGGATTTTGCAGGGGGTTTTGAACTGTGGAAGAGATGCTAGGAGAACTGTGTTGGGTCTCAAAGCTATATAATGTGAATGAATCATACATTTTACTCAAATCTAAGTAATCATGGCTGATTTCCCTTTTAATGCTTATTACATTACAAAATTTCTTCTGATATTTTTCAGGTTTCTTTCAAAATGAGTACAAAAAGTTTATCATAGCAAGAAGGTATAAGGGGAAAAGTATTAGAATCTAAAATATAAACAAATGAAAATTTTACTGTATGATATAAAATCAAATTACACTTAGTATTGCAAAAGAAAAACTTGATCATAGCAAAGCTACTGACAGCACACATAATAGACACATTTCAACATTTTCCTGACACATTCATAGAGCTGACATGACAGCAATCAGAGGCTACTGTAAGATGAGCAGTGTATTTCAGGAATTATATTTCATAGTCATCAATTTGTAATGCATGGAGAACAAAATATGCCATAGCTACTTCAGAGTGTTTATTTAACTACTGAGTCTACCAGTTCACTGTCCCTCACTGCAAACAATGAACATTGATATTGTATTGAGAAGACACTTATATAGTTATTATATATGTATGCACACATGTCTGTACACATTATACACAACCAACCAGCCTTTTTTTCTCACTTCATTAGTAGTTGCCAACAGAGAGTATACAGTACTGGCTTTTAATTTGATGAATCTTAATTATCCCATTTTCTTTTTGTCTCTGCCTATGCATAAATTTTATAGGAATATAATATTGAAATTGATTCATATAAATTATAGAATTGAATTTTTAAAGTAAACATTATAATGAAAACACTTTCCACATTGTTAGCAGCCAAATTGTCATTGTCATTGAGTATGTATCCATTTTAGTTTAGATATTCATCCATAATTAAAAGGATTTTACTTTTAGAGACCACTCTAAGATAAACAACATTTTGTCCTCATTTTTCTCTACATCGGAATAATTTTCTTGGTATAAATATTGAGAATGGGATTGTTAACATTTTTAATTATCTTGAAATATATATGCACCATTTTAAAAAAAACAACCTTTTGCTCTGAATTGTTAGTGTTAGTGCCTAAGTTTACATTTTTTATGAGCTATATTAGAATTTTTTTTTTGTAGTTTACTTTTCCTAACAATTGTCAATAGATACCTAAGGTAAGAATAAGTGTATACTAGTATATTCTAAGGAAAAGGAAGTTGTACCAAATCAAGCTATGCTTAAAACTTAAAGCATTTTTTATTTAAAGTAATTTTTATAATTTGAAGAATATTAAAGCCTCATAATGAAAAACATTAACAGGACTATGACCCTCCATGATTCATTTTTCCATACTTTATTCTGTGAATATAATTTCATATTTAAATATGATCAAACTACATTTAAATTCCTGAGGTGTAAAATCTCTTCATAAGCATGGTTTGAGCACTGCACACTGCAAAATATATTCTATGTAGTCATTTCCCTCTTAGTACTCATTTCAGTGTAGTTTTGCAATAAATGTGGTAAAATTTTTGTTCATATTTCTGATTATTTCCTTAAATTCCTAGAAGTAAAACTAGTGATTATAAGTAGTTTTAAGATTTTTGATACATAGTATCAAATTACCTTTTTTAAAAGCTGTATTAAAGCTTGAAAGAAAACATAATTTTCAAATATGAAGTAAAAGCACTACCTGGAAAGTGTCACGAGTAGTCCATTGACATTATACATACCTGGGATAGTTACTCTACAACAGTGGGTGACAAAGTCTAGAAACAGGAAAGAACTCAAAGGCAGCAAAGCAGGGAAAGAAGGTAGGTGGGACAGAGGGTGAAGGAACAGTTCAAGCTCAAGTAATATGCATCATGCTATTCCTGGCTGTACATCGTGCATTGATGATTTGGCTGGGGAAGGAAGCCAGAAGTGGTCCAAGCTTTTAGTGCCTTCATAAACTTTATGGACATAAAGGTAGGTAGGTTTGGAGATTAAGGATTATTTAAAAACTCTGCCACTTTGCTTATGTGAAGAATAACAGCTCTTGAAAACAAATGTAAAATCTGCTTGAGAACTTGAGTAGTCTTAGAATAATTATATCATCAAAGTAACAGAGAGAAAAAAGAAAACCTATATCTGGGGTTAAATACTAAGAAATATATGCGAAGAGTCATATTTTTAAAAGATTTTACATACTCATTTTTAGAGAGAGGAAAAGAGAGAGAAAGAGAAGCAGAGAAACATCAATGTGCAAGAGAAACTTTGATCAGCTACTTCTTGCATGCCCCCAACTGGGTACCTCGCATGCAAGCCAGGCATGTGTCCTGACCAGGGATCAAATCAGTGACCTTATGGTTGACTGGCTGGTACTTGATCCACTGAGCAATGCTAACCAGGGCAAAGAGTCATGTTTTTATTTTACTAATGCATACTTACATTCATTCATTTATTCCTTCAACCAATATTTATTGAGCATTTACCAGATGCCAGGCATTGCTCTAAATGCTGGGAACATAATAATGAATTGGAGAGATCTGGTCCACATATTCTTGGAGCTCACAGTTTAGCATAAAAGACTGATCATTAACTAGGCAGCTATAGTAGAGAGGGATAACAAGCTCAGTGGGATAGAACCTCTCAGTGGGGTCAACCACCCTGTTAGGGTGATTTTAGAAAACATCTGAGACTGGTTTTTCAATTGAAACTAAAAGCTAGTTAATAGAGCTGAGAGATTGAAGACTCAATATAATAAAATGCTTGCCTAGGATCACCCATCTAAGAACTACGTCAAGGCTAGGAATGAGATCTTCAGAGTACACTGATATTAGTATCTACTAACATTGGTTCCCCTAACACTTCTGGACTGTCATTCTTTATAGAATGTGAATGATCAGACAGATCCACCATCCATGGGATAAACTCTTGAAGACAATGGAGATCACATTTTAAATCACAGTGTATTTTAGGAATAAGGCTGGATCTTTAAGACAAGTTTGGGAAAAAAGAATGCTTTGCCTGTTATCTAACTTTTCAATAAAAGATTTATCAAAAAGCAAAAAGTCTGTAAACATTCCAATCCATCATTAAAAACTTCATCAAATGCTTACTTAGGTCAGTGGGTTCCAAACATGTATTCGACAATTTTACGTAGCATGTAACGGCTGAAGCCGAAACCAAAGCCAAGCAGTAAGGCTTTTTTTTTTTTTTTAATTTATATGACACCAACACTTTCTAATACATTTTAATGTTAATAAATTGATTCTGATTATATTTAGAGAACATTGCAGGGAAAAATAAAAACAAAGGACAGAGCATTTTTAGAGGAGGATTATCAAGTCTATTTCAATGTCACCCTAATGCCTTTGATCAATTTGTTTTCTGTTATAATAATCTCCAAATTTGCTTATTATGTTCCATCTCCAGAAAACCGCACAATTCTTTCCTATATATGCTTTGCTTCTTCCATAGGTTTATATAACAATATTTAACTATGTCTCTTTTCTTTGAAAATAGCCAATAACTGGACTTTTTTTCTCCCCAAGGAGACACTCTGCATCTCAGAAAAACAAGAAAAGATTTTAAATGTATACTACATAAATTAATTATAACCAACTCTTAATTTTCTGTGGTAGATAAAGGCAGAAATAGCATGTGTGACTAAAATCCATGGACATGACCCAAATATCATTTCAAAAAGCAATTTCAATTTCTCATTTAACAAACTTGTTATGAGCTATATATATATAAATATATATATATATTTATATATATATTTTGTAGCCAGGCAGGGGATAAATGAGGGAACACACCAACTAGAAGTACCCTTAAACTCGATAATCAATCCCCTAAATAAATGAATATTAACTAAAATTATTTGGCATTGCATAAAGAAAAAAATCTACAGGAAATATAAATATAGCTAAAACCATGTGATGTTTATTGTTTTCAGATTCTAAATGCCCTGTTTAGAATTAATATATAAAAAGAGTGATTGGATTTTATTTACCAAGCCTATGATTATTTAAAACCGAATTGTGAAGCTACCCATTTAGAAGAACCCCTAAAAGATAAAAATGAAGACATCATGCTTTACCTCTATATTTCTATGTGATGACATTAATTGGAAGGCCAAACTGAAGTTATGCATAAAAAATCAGCTTCTCTGTTTATGAACAGATCAGAAAACGTGATTCGTAATTCTAATTGTTTTTAAGTGCAAAGTGACTAAGGAAGTAAATTTAAGCTTGCAAGTCCCAGATGCATTTTTACTATGTAGAGCTATCTGATATAGTAGGCAGTTAAATAGTAGAGCGGAGTAGGAATGATAGGCTGGTACAGAATGTCACCAGGGCAGAAAGCTCTGGGTGCCTACCAACAAGCAAAACTGGTTTGGGACCTCGTCCTCAGGGTGGCCTTTCCACCTCCCCTAGCATATCCTTGGGCATGCAGTCTAGATACCCTCAGAGGAGGAATGGGGGTCCAAAGAACAGCTCATGTAACTCTCATATATGACCTTCAACACCACTCCCTTAAGCATTAAGCCCTCAAGACACTGAGGTTCTGACCCTCATCAAATAAACTTAGGAACAAAACCTCTGATCTGTTGACCACAGCAATGGAGTTTTGATCAAACTAGAGATAACATTTAGCATGTGGTTGAGCTCCAGGCCCAGAAAAGCAGCAAGGCCAGGCAGGGTACCGCCATGGCGGACATCAGGACCAGCTGCGATGACAATGATCCCCTATTGTGATGCTGACCAATCAGTGGAGACTGCGACCCTGAGAAGAGACACCCAGAACACTGATGAATATTCTATTGAGATCCTTCCCTGAGACCTCCAGATAAAAGCCGTTAAGATAAAGGACCCAGTATGTGTGCCCGCTAGTGCTCTCTCTGTCTCTCTGGAGCACACCCACACCTTCCCAGTCAACTTCCCCCAGGCACATTTTTTTTTTTTGCCTTTTTTTCTCTTAAGCTCCAAGGGTCCTTCTTTTTTCTCTGTAACTTGTTCTCTGAGTTCACACAGCCCAGCTTGCTCCCTTCTTCTATGGCTCAGTTTTTCTATCTCTGTGACTTTCTAAATAAGTAATTCACTTGTATTAGAGTCTTGGATCTGAATTCTTTCTTAGCCAAAACTCAAAGGCCGAGACCTAACATCTGGTGTGTTTCACTATTAACAATATCCATTGTTCTTTCAAACCTTTAAAATGTTTAAAGAGGTCAAGAAGGAAAAAAAAAGCCCAGCACGGTTTTTTTTTTCTATCGATACCCATTCAAACAAAGATCTTTTCCCAAAAGAGTTACTTTCATCTATCTGAATGTAACCTACTGAGGCATGTAACAACCATGATTGATGGGAAAGTTGTATTAGAAAACACCTTAGATTGAATAGTTCTCAAAGGTGATTCCTATAGGTCAGACATGCAAAATGTTGAACCCCCCTTCAGCCCTGCTGAATCAGAAACTCTGACTTGGGGTCACACTGCACTTTAACAAATTTGCCAAAGTGTATGAACCACTCTCCCTTTGGAGGTTTGACCCCTCACCATTGAATGGAAATTGTGAGAGTCTTAACAACACCACAACTGCTGGAAAGGTCTGGGGTTTGCAACAAGTTTCATAAATGACTTTTACCATGGTTAGTCTACAAAAGTTTGAAATAAATGTTTAGTCTTCTTATGAATTAGATTACTAAACATCTATTGTCAAACACCTTCAAAGGTTTTCCTTTTCAAAAACTAAAAAGTTTGAGTAGAATGATTTACCAGTCATTCTACTTCATTGTTTAGCACCATCAATTACACAGAGTGCAAATTTCACATTGTTCATTTTTGGTCCTTCATGGACACTATTAGAGTCTGAAAATCAATTTATTTATTTATTAGAAGGAATAGGTTCACAAGATTATGGAGGTTGAGAGACCCCAAAACCTGCAGTTGGCAAGCTGGAGACCCAGTACAGACATGTGTAGTTCTAGTCCAAGGCTGGGAACTAGGAGAACCAAGCATAAGTTCTGGTCTGAAAGCCAATAAACTTGATTCCCAAGAAGAGCTGATATTTTAGCTGATGTCCAAGGGCAGGAAAAGACTGATGTTCCAGTGCAAAGAAAGAGTTAGCCTTTTTTAATCTTTTCAGATCTTTAACTGATTGGATGAAGGCCACCCACCTTAGAGAGGATAATCTGCTCTACTCAGTCTACCAATTTGAATGTTCATCTTATCCAACCCCACCTCACAGACAACCCAGAATGATGTTTGACCAAATATCCGGACACCTGATAGCCCAGTCAAAGCTGACAAATAAAATTAACCATCATAGTCATTTTGAAATTTATACTTTGATTTTCCATGAGAAATGTATGAATATTCTTACTAATAGTTTCAAGTGCTCCTAATTTTGTTCTTGGTGGACATGATGTGGTTAATATTATCCATAAAACAACTATAAATGAATTACAAACACAGTACATTAGAGGCACTATGAAGACCTGCTGGTTTAAATTAAAATAGCCAATCATCATCATATATTTGTCAGTCAATGTTCTTTTGCTGTACTGTGTACATCTTATATATCAACAAAAATTTATAAATTAAAAGTTATGAGCAAGATAGCATTTTTTTGTATAGTTCCAGTTTAACTGGAAATAAATGAAAAAGCCATCCAAAGAGTAAAGCATTTTTATGATACACAGTAGTGCAGCAGAGTGTTTAGTAAATAGACCATATTGGCATCAAGTAGACGGATTTAAGTCAGAACAGGATTTTCTCTAGGTGGAAGGAATTTCAAATAATCAAAATAGCAAAAAGATATATTTATGGCATGTCTATTACCCATGAGGTGCTAAGTTTAAGGCCCCAGATTTTCCCAAATTTATGCCACAGAACTAAACATTCCAAATTTGATAGCTAAAAAATATGGTAAATGCATGTATTCTATGCTTTAAAATTTTGTCTACCTCATCAATTTCTAATCAGTGCAAATCAAAAATCTTTTGTTTAGCCTTTACAATTTATAACTCTGGGATGGTGAAGAGAGGTTAGAAGTAATCATAAGAAGAAGGATGAACTGTGTTTACCAATGTTTTTATACAGTGTAATGATTACAGTAGTAGAAAACATACACAGTGCTTATTATGTGCCAGGAATAAAGTACTGTGCTGTATGTTTTATGCTTTAAAGTTAACACCTTTATCTTTACAACAAGCTTAAAAGGGAGGCTGTGATATTATTCCAGTGCACAAATGAACTGTGGCAGAGTTGGTAAGCTGTCTGAGGTCACAGAGAGAAGAAGGAATAAAACAATGATTTGTACCCTGCAACCTGGCTCCAGGCTCATGCTTTTAACTACGGAGGCCCACGGCCCAGTAGCAAAGCTTGCCCAGTGACTTGGTGAACTGGGAATAAGTGAGTACGTCAAATGAAAACAAACAAAATTCATTTTTGTAAAAAAGTAAAATTAAGTTTAAATTAGTAAAATGGATTTCTCCTTTCTACTCTGCCAAATCACAACGATTTTTTTTTGTTTTGCTTCACACATATAAAAACTTATGAGTCTTGCAATAGCAATTGCTTTCTACAGGAGCACCTTTAGAAAGTGTTTTTACACACTTAATATAACTAGATTATGGCAACAATTCTGTGAAGCACTACACACATTTTATTTATTTATTTTTTAAAAGATTTTATTTATTTATTTTTAGAGAGATGGGAAGGGAGAGAAACATCGATGTGTGAGAGATACATCAACCAGTTGCCTCTTACACGCCCCAAACCAGGGACTTGGCCCACACCCAGGCCTGTGCCCTGACTGGAAATCCAACTGGCGACCCCTGGGTTCACAGGACAGCAATCAATCCACTGAGCCCCACCAGCCAGGGTGCACTCCACCCATTTTAGAGGTGAGATAACATGTTAAGGCAAGTTAAAAATTTAGCTAAGATGGGAATTATCTCTCTCTGCCTGAAATAGCCAGAATTCCTTCTACCACACTGCCTCACCAGTGAATATTTACCACTGGGTCACATTGCGTGCAGAATTTTATCTTCGACATCCTGAAAACACAAACATATTTAATGAACTAAGTAAATTATCAAATACGGCAATAGGAACTAAAAGTCAAAAAAATCAGAAAAGAGATTATATACAACTATTTGATGCTGAAGTCCAAGGGGAAAAGTTTTTAAAAGATCATAGATACTTAACAGAGTTTATCCAATGTAATTATTACATGTTTAAGGCTGAAGGAACTGAAATGACATAACTATTTAGAACTGTATTTTGAATATGTACATGGAAAGATTTGGAGAAAAAACTAAATGATTTGGCATGTTCCTGAAATATAAATAGCTTCCTAGAAAAGAAAGTAATTACATTTAAATTATGAATAAGGAAGAAAAAAATTAGGACAAAGTTTGTTTTCTCCAATTAGATTTAACTGACACATCATTATCTTAATCTTTCATAGTAATTTATTTTCAGTCGTATCCAAGTCTGGGTCAAAAAGCCCTAAATCTTGAGGTGGCTGTCAGTCAGTACATCTGACCTAGTAGTTAAATTCAGTATTGCTGAGGATTACCTAAAGAAGAAGCAAAGACACACCCATTATTTTTTTAACTAGCTGCCTGAAGCTAAATTTATCAAGGAAATTGATTACACTTCCAGATTATGAAAATAGCCAGTGACATTTTCATGCCTGTGCAAAAGTTAGAGCTTTGGGGATTTTCTGGAGGATGTTTGATTCTGCATAGTAAAAAAAAAAAAAAAAAAAAGAGAAAATAAGAAAGTGAATGACTGAGAGACAGCAAGTATAAGTTAATGTAGGCAGGCAGAAGAAAGAAAGTAAAAAGGAAGGAAGGAGAGAAGGAAGGTTATTGGGTTCGATTTTACAGATGTTTATTTCATCAAGGTACAGAATCTAAAAGCATCAAAGAAAATTCAGAGTAGGCTTTGCTCTGGTGTTATAGGCATAGATGATGATAGATATAGATGGATAGATAGATGCATAGATAGATAGATAGATGTGAAATCTGAATCTCACCTAAGAATTCCTACATTGCCTCACCACAGATGAGGTAATACATGTGAAATCCTTTGATAAATTGTAAGGCACTAGACATGCAGGACAAGCAATCAATTATGACTTCGATAGGCTGTAAACAACGCTGGGTTTACAATTGTCATCATTCTTGATTTCCAAATGGAAACGAAGTTTAATGAGAGGTGCAGAACATGTCAATGGTGCACCGCCTCAGGACATGAGCACAGGATTCATCCATAAGTCAATTAGTATTACATACACATTGACCTAGTTCCCTCTTCAAACTATAGATAATTTTGTAGACCACATTGGTTCCTAATGAATTAAGGATATGGTGTATATTAGAACATTAGTTAGAAATTTTAAGGATATTGTTCTCACTGATTCTAAGCCACAGGTGACCTGCTGGCTATGGGCAAGGGAAATGTCACTATCAATGTCATATATTCAGTAATAAGAAGTACGTGCAATAGAATGAAAAAATTGGGAAGTTAAAGTAATATTCTCACAAAGTCCCATTATAAAGAATGAGGTAATTTCTCCTCCAATGATTGTATGGTCTCAGAAGATATAATGCCATTATAGAAACACATTTAAACAAACATAAAGCTAAATGAACTCAATATGCTGCTTCTGCTAAGGCAGGGTGGTATAAAAGGAATATAAGAAAAAACCAAAACAAAATAAAACCAATGCTCAAGACTTGAACAAATAAGCTTGTTTAGATTCTCACACTACTTTCTTGGTGATTTGGGGCCTTTTCTAATTTAAGAATCCACCTCATATTTAAGTGCTTGTTATTCTGCACACTCCAAGACTTACTCTTTTCATTTTGAAGTACTGCTTTACTGGAAGAGCCAACTTGCAAAGTTAATTATTCTCTAAGACAGCCATATTCAACTGGTGTGCTGCAAGAATTTTTAGAACATGCAATACCTGACTATTTAGTCAAAGGCACTGACCTCTTCCCCCTTAGATTGTCTAATAAAAAAATGACAACAGCCAATACAATAACATCCACTGTGAACAAATCAAAATTATACTTATACTTTTTGTCTGGTGTGCCATAGAATTTTAGTAATTAGTCTATATGTGCCATGAGATGGAAAAGGTTGAAGACTGCTGCTCCAAGGCCATCTTTTGTTTTGTAAAGTGTGTGTCTGTGTGGTCACTGTTGCTAAATGCTAAAGAAGTAAGATTTGAAGGGAAACAGCTGAGGTTACTTCTTCCCATTCTGATGTCACAATTTAGTTTAACATAGTCCATATTTTGCCAGTACTTTTAAAAATCCAGGTCTTTTTTTTTACAAGGCAGGCATATTACATTCTCCCTAGTCATGCCTAGAAAGTATCCTTAGACAATGTGGTTCTGTGATGAACATGGACATTGTATAGGTGCTACAGTCAGTGCATTTTAATTCTGTGTTAGTCTGTTAAGGATAATGATAACCACCCTAACAATGAATATGTAATTAATAGCTGCTTTCTAGCCAACACACGGAGGCATTTTCTTAGTAAAAAAAAAACCAAAACATTATCTTGCTTCAAAATTTTATGCTTTCTGTAGTACTCAAAGTAGGAGACCAAATGGAGTGATAGGCTTTTATTTTAGTTGCTTAATAAAATTTCTCCAGGTGTATAGTAACAAGACTCAGTTTAGGGAAATTTTCTCAACTTTTTCTAGAGCTTCCCATTATCCTTTCCCTTCTTCTCTCTCATTTGCATCCTTTCTTTAAAAGCAGTAGACTGACAGGAAAATATAGGGGGAGCTGTACAGAGAAATATTCTCCTTCTTAGACCTCTCTCATTATTTAAAGCCCCCTTTGATTATAGCCATATGTAAAACATATTTGCAGGAGAGTAATAAATATCAAAGTCATGTCACATGTGCTAATGATTTATCAGTTGTATTGACCTGGCTCTACTGTGTCTCTTCACACATTATAGGATATATCATATTTTTATATAAAAACTCTATATGTGTATAACATACACAGATGTATACAGATGGTTATCTATATATTTGTCTCCATTTTATAGTAATGTAAGTCATATTTACCAATAAATTTTACATGGCAGATATTAAAGTGGCTTTTACATGATTTCTGTTTTTAAAAAATTATTTTTTAAGGATTATGCTATTACAGTATCCTATATATAGACATGGTCTGTAGTTGTTCATTGGTTGTACAAGCTCTGAGATTTCCTGGGTGGTGTAGGCCAAGGTCAGCCCCCTACATATGTTCTGCCTGGGGCCAGCCTGCATGAGCTATAAAGCAATCTTAACATGTCTGCCACTTGTGTTGTGCTTGGAGATTTCCCAGCTAAGCCAAACTTTGAATCTAGGCTGGCTGCTACTAGTGCTGGGCCTGGGGCCAATTAGCAAGTGGTATAGGGGCTGGGGTTCACTGAGGCCAGATGTTGCTTATTTGATAGGATTTAGGAAGTTGTGAAGCATGAGCCAAAACCAGCCATTCATATGGAAAAATCTCAGTTAACAGATTGGGTGGTCCTGTAAATTGGGTGGGATGGAGTCTCAGGGGATCTCCAGGGTGGAACAAACAGTGTTAGCCAGGTTGATGGAGTCTCAGATATGGTGCTGGCCTGCCAGCTCCATGGCTGTGTCAGGAGAGGGTTCAGAAAGGGACAATGGCTTCTGTCTGCCTTTCTGTCTGAGAGAAAACTGTCCCTCAGCTCTCTCCTTGATGCTAGACACTTTAGTTGCTCCCCATACACCACTGGTACCCTTAAAGCTGCTACCACAGTGCCGGAGCTCACAGAGAGTGAATCTGAGTAAGTCTGTGGGTGGGTTCTTTAAGAGCGACTGCTTGGGACTCTAGAAGTTTCTTCCACCAGCTCAATCCTTGCTGGTTTTTGCAGCCAGAAGTTATGGGGACTTATCTTCCTGGCACTGGAATCCTGGGCTGGGGGCCCTGGTGCAAGGCTAGGATTCCTTGCTCCCATGGTACCCCTGAAAAATTTTTATCCACCGGATGTGGCTGTGGGACCAGCCTGGTCCATGTCTTCACCCCTCTTACCAGTCTGGATGGATGTGGTTTCTTTAATTCTGTAGTTGTGAGACTTCCATTCAACTTGATTTCCGATGGTTCTGAGTGATATTCTATATTTTAGTTGTAATTCTGATGTGGTTGTGCGAGGGTGTTAGCTGTGTTTACCTATACCATCATCTTGACTAGAGGTCCTTTCTAACTTTTATATTAAATTTTTTTAAATAAAAGTGTTATTTAATAAATGTAGTGTTTAAGAAAATTAGTTTAAATGAGTTAGGCATGTAGTTATGTGGAGTTTGGTACCTTGTCATTCAAGAATCAATAGAAAAAAATTCAAGCTTCCCCTATATGGAATATAGCCCTTTCCTTTTCCAAATGCCACAGTTTGTATAATAAGTTATATTTGTCAATATAAATGTCAATATCAATAAAATAAGCATTTATCAACCAATTACTATCTATCACATTACATAAAAGACTGTGTGTGTGATGGTTACCATTTAAAACCTCACATGGTTTTGTTTGAGACAGTAAATCTTTCCATAGGATTATTAACGATTTAATGGGGTTCTAGAAATGAGAACATTATCATGTAGGACATCATCTACTCTAATTCTCTTATTTTACAAATGAGACATGTGGCATCCAGAGGTGTTTATTAAGTTGCCTAAAATTGACACTGTCAGAGATTATCCCTCTCAGTCAAGTAGAGGAACTAGTATTCTGCCTGGTACAGAGTCACAGGACCTGGGGGTATATTAGGAGGCAGGGCTGGTATGACATCATGACACAGACACCGAGACAAAACCAAAGTCTGAGTGCTGGCCATGGGCAGGCCTGAATCATGGGAAGGAGCAACAGGAAAAGTCATATTCAATGACTTTTGAAGTTGAGGCATTGGAAGACTAGAACTGATCCAATGAAGCCTGGGGAGGTGATACTGACTTCTTTTTTTGCTCATGATACCATTCATGTGAGAAAAGGCTTCCTGACCCTTTACCCAATCAACAGTTTGCCCGGTCTACACTCAGTGACCCTACCTTTTTCCTAAGACTTTTTAATTATTTGTGTCATCCATTTACAGGGGGACTATAGTTTTTTTCTAGGATGATGAAGTTTGAGTAAGATAGCCTTGGGTTATTCTTGTTGTTCTTGTGTGATTATTAATATACCCTCTCCTTCTCCAAAATGCCATGGTTTGGATAATAAATTATATGGTCACACAATTCATAAAGGATCTATTCTTCATTGCCTTGCCCTTTTAGTAATTCCTTCATGTCTATACCTAATAATGGTCAATGTAACTTATAAACTCCCTGAAAAGAGTGATATGATAGGTCAGTTTAGTTAGGTCTGTGCTCACTTAAGATTTTAACTTCTGTTATATATAGAACATTAGATATTAATATATAACTTACACTAACCCATATCTTTTTCAGTTCCTAGACACTGATTACATACAGTGGATGCTTAGATTTTTTCTATTGATTCTTGAGTGATAAGATGCCAAAGTCCTTATCAATATAAAGTCATAGCCAATTGGGATAGTTCCCAAAATTATACTATTTACATGGACTCATTGCATGGATTTTAACCATATTACCAGAATGAATATAGAAGTAATAATGAAATGGCTAGAGCATTTGAGTTATCTCCTTGCTATATTTTTAGAATCTGTCATTCTAAATTATAGAGAACATTAAAAAATACAAAGGGGGAACATTATTACACTTTTTAAAAGACCCCTCTCTGTCTCCCACCAAAATAAATATTACAGGTGTGTTATTTCTCCAATCTAATGAAATGATTATTGTACTAAATTTTCAAGCTAAAGCGGTTTACATTCAAAAACACCATTCGTCCACTTATTCTTGCTTAACTTCTAAACAAAAACGCATGGCTAGACTAACTATAAGGAGTTAAATGCACCTACACTGACCTGACCCTACACTCACCTATGAAATTCTACTCTTCGAATTTTAGTTCAGATGTTAACTCCATTGTGTATCCTTCCCTCTTGCATTTTTTCTTCTTCTTTTCACCCCCCTCCCCAGGAGAGTCAGGGTTCCTACTTCTATATTCTTATAGCACCTTTTGCGGATTGATATCATAATACTTACTACACTGTAGTATAAATTTTTACACTCCAATCTGCCCCACTAGACTGGTCTCTTAGGATTCAGGAACCAAATCTTTCTCATCTGCCAATTTTCAGCATCTAGCCCAATGCCTGGAACACACCATGCTTTTAGTAAATATTTGTAGAAGAATGAATCAGTGATGCAGACATTCAAAAGGTTTTATCTGAATATTAAGTAAATTCTACATATAAAAGAAATTACAGTGTTAAATGAGCATACACTAACCTAACAGACACACGCTTTTTTTTTTACAAAGTTTGTATTAAAGAGAGATCCTTTCAAATACACAGAGTTCTCATAATCACAAAGTCATTATGATAAAGTGAAGGGCAAACAATTTCCAAGCAGAAAATCATTTACAAAAGGCAAGCAGGAGGGAGCACATGCAGCAATTTGAAGCAATATAGTGGAACTATTAAAACCTAGGCAGTAATATGGATGATGGGAAACTGTGCTTAGAGATAAGTTGCTTTCATTTTAATAAAACTGTGAGGAAGTTCGACTCTGAAGCAGGACCCAGATGTGTCAGTTCTGTCTACACGCTGCTGACCCCAGAAGTAATCAACCAAGCAAACGCCTCAACAATGTCAGCACGGTCACTGTAGTTAAGCCACCAGTGAGAAAATCAAACTGGTGATTAGACATTAAACAAACTAGATAAAAAGAAAACATTTGGATTGAGCTTTTCTTTCATCTATCTTTGTATTTTACATGGAGACCTAAAGCAAAAAATAACTAGACTGTGTATTTGATTGCTTTTTCAAACCATAAGTTATCAGAGTCCTCTCTGGATGACTGCCATACCACCTGAAAAATGAGGTAATTACAGTTCCCCAGGGCCTTTCAACTGACAGCAATAGCCTAGGAACCATTAACACGGATTAATGTTTACACACATAATCTTCTATGTATGCATAATCTGTGATACTATTTGGGTATATAACAGCATGTACTGAAATGGAGTATAATGAGTTATCATTACATTCTTTCTCACTAATTGAAGCTAGGGTTCTTTAGGGGAAGTACATAATAAGTGTGCTTGTCCTCAAGAGCCAAGTGGGCTCTCTTAGGTCTGGGGCTTGTAAAATGAGAAGTGAGAGTGATAAAGAAACAATGCTCTCTAGCCCCTTGGTGTTCATATATTAGCACTAGAAGGGGCCACCTACTTATCTACTTTTGCTTCTAAGCAGGATTAGGTCCATAACCTTTCCACTATGAGGGGCAGTCCTGTTCTAAATACCCTTCAAAGGAGATTAAAACACTTTCATTTCTAACCTGTGCCTGAGTTTTGACCACATTCATAAGCAAGTCATCCTTTGTAGAATTGACCTAAATCCCTCTTAACCCAGTAGGAATTCATTTCCTCTGCATGCTCCTTAGAAGAGCAAGCTTATCATGCTCTCCCTCATACTCTTTCAGACACTTGGTTAATAAGTCTCGGGTCTAGAGAAGGCCTGAGATGGCTGGGATAAGCACAAGCTCAATGCATCTTGATACAAGCCTATTCTTGGATGGAGGTCCTAAAAGTCACTCTTAATTCTCTGGGTCCTCACACTGACAAGACATGCAGAGGGAGTAGCACTTCATGGGATTATCTTGGTGAGGCTGATACTGGTATCCTGGACATAAAAATTCTTAGTTGGTGAGATTATCCTGTTTATTGCACAACATGCCTGCCCACACTCCCAGACCATCCTCGTCCTCATTAAATGCTAGTAGAACACACTCCCCAGTCACTGTGGCAACCAGCAATGCATTCTCCATCTCCACATTTCCCATATTAGGGTGAAACTGCTTCTGTCTAAGACCTACAGGTCAATAGTCCCTCAGGTTTTTAGTCTAATCAGTTGGGCTAGAATCCAACGGTTTGTAGGTACACAGAGAGGAAAGTCAATAGTTTTCTTTGCTAAGTTCCTACTTCTTTCTCTCTATAGTTTAGGTCTGTTAAAGGCCATAAAGGATAAAGTTAATAAAAACAATCACTCCCACTTGCTAATTGTCTATTATCTACAAGATTTTCTGTTTGCCATTTCTTAAGTGCTACATTATTTAATATGTGACAAAAAACATATTTAGGTAAGAAGTAATATCCTCATTTTACTTATGAAAACAATGAACAGAGTGGTCCATGAACCTGTTCAAAGGCACCCAGATGAGAATTGATGGCACAAAGCAAACATCATCCTAACTCCAAAACCCTTTTTATTTTCAGAATTACAGTCTGTCGCATATGTTGTCATGCACTTACATATATGGGTCCCATGCACAGGAATGAAAGCTGTGTAGAAGATAACAGTAGACATACAACAGGGGACGTAACAAACATGGATAAGGCCACTCGGACTTGACAGAGTGATGAGAGAAGATAGCCAGGGTCAGTGCCGCAGAAAAATAGCAAAGACAGTGGAGTCACAGAGAAAGAAAAAGAAATTTTCACACATGTATTTCTTGTAAAAACTTTAGGTATTAGTTGAGAAACTTCAGAATCACAACCCTCATGAGACAGCTTAATTACACTAACATCTTATTGATAAAGATGTTTAAAGGGATCATCTGAAGTGCAATGACCAAAATGTAATGACCACATAAATATTTTTAAAAATTCCTGCAATCATAACAATTTCTTCCTGACTCAAGGGATTACACTTGATTCCTAATATGAAATTAATACATTAATTCTAAAATGTAACTAGAAATTTGTATACACTATAAATGCTAGTAACAGTCTATACTTCTGTGTATAGAAGGAGACAATCAACTTTTAGAGTCAAGATACCCATGAAACTGATCAGTGTTTAAGATTTGTGGACATAAATGTTTAACTTTTCTTTATTTGAAAAAACCTGAGTTTCTGATAAACTCTTAATGGGGTCTTTTACTTTTCCACATGATAGGAAAACAAAATGAGAAAGATACAAACTAACCCAGATTTTTTAATTTAAAATTTTGTTTCATTGTACAGTTAGTTCTATTTTCAACCTTATATCCTTTCTGTTTAAAAATTATAAGAAAATAATAAGCAAATTAAGAAAGAAAAACAAGCAAATTATTGGGAGGATATTGGTAAAATTTGTAAGAATTAACTTACAATAAATTTAGGAATGAATATGTGGAAGGAAATATGGACAGATAATAGCAATCAATTTAGGTAGGCAAGAATTCATGAAAAATGCAATGGTGTTAAAGTTGGTTGTGGAGGTCCTGGTCCAGTAGCTAAGTTGGTTAGAGCATCATCCCAATATGCCAAGGTTGGGGGGGTTCGATCCCCAGACAAAGTATATCCAAGGATCAACCAATGAGTGCCTAAATAAGTGGAAAAACAAATCCATCTCTCTCTCTATATATCTCTCTCTCTTTCTTTCCCCCTTCCTTTCTCTAAAATCAATAAATTAAAAAAATTAAAGTTGATTGTGGGGGACTTAACATCTGAATCCCGAACATTTACGGGGGTGCCACGGAAGCTCAGTGAACACAGCAGACACTCTTGATGGTCTGGTCCATAGTGAAGGCTATGCCAATCAGGAGGACCTATTTGAAGGCTACTATGAAAATGCTACAGGAGGATAATAAGGTGGGAAGAGCTAATAGAACAGAGAGTTTGCATAAGAATCAGGATTCTCAGTGCCTTCCACAGCAAGGCAAAGCATCTTTGAAGAAAGGTGCCAAGAGTAGAGTACGAACAAGTCAAAAGTGGCAGAGGAAAAGTCACTGGATTATTAATTAGGGGGCCAGTAATGAACTTTGAGGAATTTGTAAGGACGTTTGGGAAATAGAGTTAGAAAAGATACACGACTTTAGATCAATGTCCAGCCACCTTGGTTTCCTAATGCTGCTTCAATGAAGTCTGCGCTGATTCCATGTGCCAAAATCCGTAAGCACGGGCTGTTCCACAGATAATACACTTTTTCCTCATTGTCCTTATGTTTTCCTTGTCCTACATTCTAGGCACTAAGATTATTCTCTGCTCTTTGTCTATTAAAAATCCATATCTCATCTCTAATCGTGAGATCACTCATTTTTTAACATAAGCCTATTGCTTTGCAAACTGTCCATGCTGGGGCTATTACTGAATACTAACATTTCATTCTCTTTTGTGGAAAACGGTACACTCTAACTTTAAAACTAATACAACAACCAATAACATACCAGCTATTACTTGGCTCTTAAAAAGCATTTAAGGGTTAAAGTTACTAATAATTTTAAATATTAAATAAAAATAACAGGGTTTCTCTCAATGACATAATAAAGGGACAGAGTTCAGAGCTCTCTAAATACCCTAATCATGTAACAGTTTGTTTTTCAAAGCCTTCATGCCAGATAGCCTGTCTGGTCTGGCTAATTTCAGTGTAGTGCTTGTATAATAAGAATCCATTATGTCATCCTCGGAATACTGAACATCCTTGGCAAAAAACAACACAACTATAACAACAACAAAACAAACAAAAAAAGCAAACAGCCCCCCCCCAAAATAAAAACCAAAGAAACATGTGTTCCACTCATTATCAGCAGATATTTTCCAAATACATTTTATCCTGTGAACTGGACCTTGTACTCTTTGAAGCATATTAATTATTGTAACCGTTCTAGGAAAGTATCAAACAAGAGAAGAGTTAGTGACTTTCAGGCTGTGGGCAGTCAGGGATCACAGCCCATGATCTTTCAGTTAACACTCGCTTGCAATGGATAAAGCCCAAATATAAAACTCTGACGGCTTTGGGTCACAACAAATTTCCTTTGAGGGCTAAGTGGGAAGCAGGTGCTTTGATCTCTTCAGAGAGCCAATCACATATCCTAAATAAGGGCTCTTTTGGAACCACTGATTTTTATAGTTTTACTTAAATTGTTCCAGCCTCTAAAAGAAACACTTATGAATACAATGTGCTTGTTAGTGACAGGTAAAATTCAGATTATTCCGGGAAAGGTAAAATACAAGTTACTCTGAGGTTTCTAGTTCATATATACTTCGGAATTATGAAAATGAAGTGAATAATTAGCCAGGAAATGGGGTGAAAATAAAATAGATATGTATAGACAAGAGTCAGCTTCCTAGTTGCTTGCAGGAAAATAAATAGGATTCTTTTGTTTTAGATTTTGTTGAAACTTTAAGATGTAGCTATTATATGCTCTGTATAACTATGCCTGGCATCTGTATTCCACACATATGTAGGATTATTGAGGAATTCTACCTTGGCTGAACGCAGAAATTTCAGAATGATGACAAATTATGCATGAAAATTCAGGCAGATAATTAGACAGTGCAAACAAAAGCCATTAGCGATATCATATTTTCAACAGTTTGTAGTATTGATAACAGTCATGATTTATATTCACATGCTTCCTCATACTGCATTTATAAGACTAGATATAGCAGGATTGATTTCACATACAAAGCATCATGTCTGCTGGATGGATATCCCATCTCAGCCTTAAATGTTTCTGTCAAAGAAGTTTTCGCAATGGTGTCCCTTGGCCTCTGTTTTTAATATCTATTCTTACCTGCTTTTCTTATGCCTTTTTTAAAGCCTTTTCTAATGTTGAATCTCACATCACGTATTCCTGGCAGAATTTAAAACTGTCACCTAAGACCTGTCCTTTTTGTTAATGAGAATAATTGATTACTGTCCCAGTGTATATCTCATTGCATATTTTGAATCATTTTCATGTGTCCCTTAGGTTTCTTTCTTTTCCTTCAGACTGAACATATCTAGTTAGGTTCACCTTTTATGACAAACCTTGTTTTCTAAACATTTTATCACTTTGTTTCTCTGAACACTCTTCAATTTGTCATTGTCCTTTTTCTTTAACAGCCCCACATGAGTGAAGTCCTCCAGAGAGCATTTTAGCAGGAGCCAGAGAAGTACAAGAACACAATTTTTAAACTTATTCCCAGTGTTTCTGTTTAAACAGCCAAACAGAAGCACACATTTTCTTTCAGAATGAAAGCCATGATATACAGGACCCATCACATAGTATGTGCTCAACAAAAGTTTTTTCTATTTTTCTATTTTTTTATCCTCACCTAAGGACATCTTTTTCTTCCCTTCCCTTCCCTTCCCTTCCCTTCCCTTCCCTTCCCTTCCCTTCCCTTTTCTTTTCTTTTTTTTTCTTTTCTTGAGAAAGGAAAGGAGCCAGAGAAATATCGACGTGAGAGAGAAGCATCAATTGGTGGCCTCTTGTATCAGGGATCAGACCTACAACCTAAGTATGTGCCCTGCACAGGAATCAAATCTGCAGCCCTTCAGTTACAGGACAACACTGCAACTGAGCCACACCAGCCAGAGCATATTTTTTAATGATATCACTTTCACTGATAGTTGAGAGTGAGCCAAAGGCAACTCTGAGGTGCAGGAAGAGAGAGAGAGTGGGTTAAATCTGTGGTTTCTAAATGACGGTACTTAGTCCAGCTGTATCACTGAGCTGCTTAGTTAAAACTAAATAAAAATTTCCCCCTGCCCATCTCCTTTGCAACTACTGACTCAGAATCTTTGCATGTGAGCCTGGGGAAACTGATATTTAACAGGTGCCCCTGGTGAATCCCTGAGCAGAGCCAAGTTTGTGTCTCACTCTTAAGTAGAGAAGACTTCTGAAGCCCCATCTAACCAAGCTGCTGCTGTTAGTCTGATTATACTATCAGGGGCTGAATGTTACCATTTGACTTACTACTGCTTTATTCTTGTTATACTGCCTATTTTGGTCACAACCCCCCTCCCAATAAGGAGCTAAATATATGGTTTAAAATACATATGTGAAATACTGTTAGAGGATTTGTAACTTCCAATTGAAAATGTTAATTCCTGAAAATTAGAAATGCTAGGCATAATTTTTAAACACGTGGAAAATGGAACCCACAAGGGATAGACCCAGCTGCCCAGGGACGGGGCCCATATCTACATCATTTCCCAGCACCTTATCCAGTGTATAGCATAAAGGTGTTCAGCCCAATAAATATATGTTGAACACATTAATAAGCAATTTAATGTAAAAGGTTACTCTTATATTCATGTGCTCTGGGTAACTACAGATAGAAGAACTGGGAATACCTAAAGTGCAAAACAGACTTATATTCATGTAGTAAAACAAGTGTGGGGCTCACAAATAAAAACAATGTGCTCATCACACTTAGTACAGTAAAGAGCATGTAGCTTCATTTTTAACTTTTTTGAGGTATCTCCATACCGTTCTGCCCTTTGATCCAGGGATCCCACTCTGGGAATATATCCAAAGAAATGCAAAACACTAATTTGAAAACACATAAGCACCCTTAATGTTCATTGCAGCAGTATTTATAAACCCCAAGATACAGAAGCAGCCCATGTGTCCATCAGTGGATGAGTGGACAAAGCAACTGTGGGACACTTACACAATGGAATACTACTCAGCCGTAAAAAAAAAGAAAGAAAATTTTACCCTTTGCAACAGCATGGGTGGACCTGGAGAACATTATGCTGAGTGAAATAAGCCAGTCAGAGAAAGACAAATACCATATGATTTCACTTGTATGTGGAATCTAATGAAAAAACTGAACAAGCAAAATAGAGACAAACTCATAGATAGAGGGCAGGATGACAGCTATGGGGGTGGGTGGGGGTGGAGGGATCGAGGAAAAAGGACTCATGGACATGGACAACAGTGTGATTGTGCGGGGGGAATGAGGGTATAAGTGGTCTAAATGGTAATAAAAATGCAATAAAATTTTTTTAAAAATAAAGGTCATGTAGCTTTGAAAAACCTAATGTTTATTCAGCCCCTTATGGATTAATTTATATCCAACCTCATTTTATAAAGGCTTTGAGGCAGCTATGAAAATGATGCAATAACATGATATAATGAGATATCACTTATTTTTTTAGCCTTTGGTCAAAAGGTCAAGGTGTCATTTAAAACTACACTACCAAAATCACTTAGGTTTTGGCTGATGGTGTCTGTCTGGTTTCATTATAAAAAAGAGCAACAAATAAGTTTCTTACTATCAAAAATAGGAAGAAGTTCTTATTAAATATTATTTATTTATTTATCTAGGACCACTTAGTTATGGCAGATTTAACGATTTCTTTTTTTTATATTTTATAGAGAGAAAAAAGTGGTCCTAGATAATATTTCTGAAACATATTGCAAGATTTTTAAAAGAAAAAGACATATGTGTTAGAAGATGGGCCCCAAAATTCTTGACCTTTTATTTCTACTGAAAGAATCGTTTAAATTCACTTAATCTTTGTGGTTCACAGAGGTGTAGGAATGTACAGCTAAAAGCATGAATACTTTTATCACTGGGAACTGGAATAGAACATGAAGAGTAAGCACAGGCTCCTTTGAAGTAAGAGGTGAAGCAACATTTAGTATCTCCAACATGTCTTTTTCTAAGAAAGAGGTTGAATAGAAATACGTGCTAGCTTGAGATATACAAGATCTTCTGCTTCACAATTTTGAGAACTGTGAAGTCCAACTGACAAATATGTCTCAAAGACAGAACAATTATAAAGAAAGAAATAATGTCAATGGTTTATTGTGATGACTTCCTATTTTTGTAATATGCTTAGGGCTTGCCAATAGAAAGCCTTATGAAAATAGTCTAGGAAGGTTGGAACTATTTTTCAGTGTTCTCTTTAAAAAGAGGTACAGAGATCAAAATTGCTTTGACACTATCAGTCAGAGTTTTCTATCTAGAAATGTCTTTGGAATTAAGTCAGTATTCTGTGATTTTGGTCTTTCACCAAAATGACAACCCTCCTTTTAAAATTAGGGATTGGAGTTGTAATAGAGTATTGAATTGTGAGAAATTTTAAAGATGTTTATATGTTGCATTTCAATAAATCTTTTAAATTCTCCATTCTATTGCAGAATTTGACCACTCTTGTTATCAAATTATAGCCAGAGTATAATTTAATAGTCTCCAAATCTTGCAATATTATCAAAATTGAATGTTACTTTAATTTTCTTCTGAAAACCTCTCTTTCATTATTATTCTAAGTAACATAAGCTGATGTTAACAGAAACACATTAATAATATATGTTTTTAAAATTTTAAATCAAGGTGCAATTTAAATACAATAAAATGCTCCAAGTTTGATGAGGTTTTTCAAATTTATACATCTATGTAACCACCATTCTAATCAAGATTCAGAACATCTTCTCACTCCAAAGATTCCATGTCCCTTTTCACACAAAGGTCCCCATCTCCCATCTCTTCCATACAACCCTCAGGTAACTACTAATCTGCTTTCGGCCACTGTAGATTAGTTTGTCTGTTCCAAGATCTCATAATGAGTTACACAATATGTATCTCCTTTTGGGTCTTTTTTTTAATGAGCATAATGTTTTAATATTTATACATGCTGTTGAGTCATAATCAGTAATTAATTCTATTTTATTGCCAAATAACATTTAATTATAAGATACACAATTTGTGTGCTCATTTACCTGTTGTATTCAGTTTGTTCCCAGTCTTTGGCTCTTAAGACTATGGCTGCTGTGAACATTATGCATAAGCCTTATTGTATTTCCCTTGGTTAAAAGTCATACAGTCTTAACTACGTGTTTCTATTTCTAATAATTTAAGAGACATGCATGTGGTATATAGGTTTCACATGCAAGTAACATAATAGGATATGAGATAGCTTTTTGCAAGTTATTAAATAAGAAATTTTTCTCTCTCATGACCTTTTATTTGGTTTTAGATTTTTTAAATTTTCTTTAAAAAATTTCCAACTATTTAAAGAACTTGAACTACTACATCTTATAATTTTTATTCTCTTTTAATTGTTGACAATTTTCTCTACAATTTTAACGTGCATTAAAACATATAATTTATTCCCAGTCACATTTAGAAAATGTGCTAATCTAACTACATGGTTCATAATTTGGTGCACTTGAGAGAGGTGTGATGCTTACATATAAATCACAGGGTCAGTATGTGAGTTTTCCATAATATCAAGTATGTTTTATAACAAGGAAGGCTGACATTTTCAGCGAATTCCCATTCCTTTGTGACCATTGCTCCCTCCCCAACTCCAACCACGATACTAAGAAGCAAGAATATTTATAACATTTGGAGGATGGCAGACCTTATCTTGGGGATATGCTAATGAATGGATATATTTTTGTCCTTTTTTAGACATTTTAGTACATGTCTTAGTGATAGAAATTCCTTCTATTATCACATTGGGTCAACTATATATGTATATATTTTTAATATTAGTGTATAAGAGAGAACACACACAAGAAACTGAATTTAGAAATTACTCATGCATTGTTCCTATCAGTGCCTTAAATTTGCACTCTGCCTTATGAAAGTCCCATTATTTTATTGACTACAAAAAATATTCCTACTATCCTCCTGGGAAAGTGGAGGAGAGGATAAAACTTTAATGACTGGATAAGCGTATGGAAGCCAAAATATTTCTTGAACCACTTTAAATGAAGCATTCACCATATAAGCAATTAAAATAGAATAGCCCATGGTCTCAGAATTCCTCTTGAATCTTAAATCCTGTGGATTCACATAACTGTAAGATGCTACTGCATACAAAGCTGCATTAACCATGTAGAAATTAATAACTTGCAAGGCTCTTATGATGGCCCTCACTTTCCTTTATCACAGCCGTTGTAAATCATGAACTCATATTCTCCTTTCCATTCGTTTTAAATGGTTCTTAAATCTTTTCCTTTGTGAATTCACGTATGTTCTCTGCCTAGAACTCATTTCCACCTTGCTAACCTTTATTACCTTTTCAGGGCTCTATAGAGGTTCCCTCTCATCCAAGAAGCCCCACCTAAGGTCCTGAGTCTGATTAGGTACCACCCTTACAAGCTTCCATGAGCCCTCTCTGGCTGCTGTGTACTTTATTTTATCATCATTTCTCTTGGCTTCTTAACATTCCTCACTAGTTGCAAGTTCTGAATGCAAAAGCCATTCATATGTCAATTTATCTTGTATTCTGGGGTTTATTTCAGTACTTTGCACCTAGTGAAGAACTCAAATATTTGTAGGAAAATTAATGAATAAATGAGGTTGAATACATACATTGCTGAAGAAATAGAAATAACAGAGAGATGCTTAGCTTAGATGAATTAAAGCAGGTTTCTTGAAATAAGTTAAGCCTTGGTCCGGAGAGTGAAGGAAATTAAATCTAATAGCTCAGGAGAACAGATTGTTATATTGGGTGGTACGAAAGGTAGGTTAAAAAAAAGTCATATTTTAGGAGTTAAAAAAAAGATTAGCTTTACCAAAAAAATAGACCGTAAGTGAAAAAACAAATGAGAAATGAAGTCGAAAATATTTTTAAAAATCAGTGGTCATTGGTAAAGGACTTTAAGAGCTATAGCTAAAGATTTACATTAAAAACAATCAGTAAGCTCATCTTAAATAGATGGCTATCATGCTGAAAGTGATATTTGAAGAAAAATATTGATATTTAATCACATTTGTAAAAGAAAATGTCAATGACAGATAAACAGGTATGTGAGTGTCCACAGCAGGGTCTAAAGAACAGAAAGTGGATGACTTTTACACTGCAGAGGGAGAGAATTATTAAGCCCGGTTTTCTATGGTTTACCTCTAGCTGGAAGAGTGTGACGCTTTGGGTAGCCTCCTTAGGGTGCCACTGAGATACTTCATAGCAACATGGTGTCAATTTAAATGGAGGTCAGTAAAACATGGGCTAGTGGTTCGGAAAGAAACATTCTGTTCATTCAATAAACCTGCTCTCATCCCATTTTCTTAAGGCTTTAGGATTTGATTGTAAAGAGCTGCACGGGGGAAACACCTGGGTTCTGATTAGACAATAACCAGGTCATTAATTTTTTATATTTACATATAATGTTTCTCATACTACAAAACTAGTTTTCAAAAGCTATGAAAAACAATGTATTCAAGTATCACACAGTGTATCACTTATTTATCCTGTGTGATCAAATAAATCTGGAACAAAGAAATGCATATTCTAATCACTGAATTAAATAGCACATGTATGAAGTGTGTGCTGTATTGTGTAAATAATTAACTGCTACTCAATAATTATGCTAACTAGGCATGCTGGAGTGGATAAGATTAATGAAGACTTTGCTTACAAATTGAAAGCCTCCCTATCAACAGTTTCATTTGTTGAACTGAAAAAAGGAGCTTTGCAATTTTTACATTAACGATATCAATTTGGAAACATCCTCTCTAACACTGATACTTGAAAGAGGTCAATATATAGTGAGCACAATGTAGAGGAATCAATTGAATGGATGGAAATCCAAGCACACCAGGGAGGCAGGCAGTGTGCTAGAGTAGAAAAGCAGTCACTGTGGAGAACTAAAGGGCTGGGTATTTATCTCACGTTTGCCATTCGCTAGCTGTGTTAATTTAGGCAAGGGCTTTAATGTCTGTGAATCTCAGTTTCCTCACCTGATAAGGATGAAGAATAATGCCTATCTCCAAACGTTTTGTGTAAAGTATATAATAAAGTCTTGGGGACAAAGTTGATGCTCAATTAATGCTTACTATTAGATATTAGTGGCATTTGGATCATTTTAAGTATATTATTTTGCTAGTCCCTTTGAAGAAAAATATACCTTGGAACTTTGCATTATGCTTGCATAAAGCATTCTTATGACACATCCTGCAATCTATTGGCTTGTCTCTGCATTATCAGTCACTCAGAATCAGTAAATTCTTGAGTCGGAGGAAAGCAACTAGAACATTTGTTTTTCTCCTTTGGAATCACAAAGGAGAAATTTGTCTCCCGGTCTAGATTTATTTCCCACTCTCCACTACTTGCTTCTCCCCAGATACAAACTTTCAGAGGCTTAGAAAGGAAAAATGGCAAAAATGTCACTCTCCCTTGGGTAGATGAGATCTGCCCAATCTGCTTTGGGTTGTTTCCCCAAATAATCAGCTGACCAGGAGGTAGTAGTGCTCATCCTGACACCAAATGGGCTGATCTCATTCATCCCCCAGGTGATTCTTTCTCCAATCACACTCTTTACCTAATTGCACTCATTCTGCACCCCCATCTATGTTTTCAGGGAGTTGGGCTCTGCCCCATCCACTGCTGGCTCCGTGGTAAAATTGGCTGCTTGGTACCTCTTCTACCTTCTACATCTTTGGAAAAATGCCCTGCTGACATGATTCTGCTGGCTAGGACCAAGGTAGTTTTATTTCCAAAGACAAAAGTTTATTAACAAGAAAGGATTGAGCACAGAAGAAAGAGTTTTTGATCCAGACAGACTTAAGGTCAGATTCTCGTTTTCCAACATACTGGCTGTGTCACCACTAACGACATCTTGGAGTCTTAGCATTCCATGTTCTAAGAGAGCTATTTTGCAGCATTATTATAAGGAATAACTAAAATCACAAACAGAGAAACCCAGCATGAGACTGTTTTTCTCCCTGTTCTCACATACCCAGGTTCTCCCAAAAGTCATTTTTAGCTTTTGTTAGTAAAATTTATGAAGTCCCTTCAAGCCAAATTTCTCTCTCTCTCTCTCTCTCTCTCTCTCTCTCTCTCTCTCTCTCACACACACACACACACACACACACACACACACACACACAGTTGTGGAAAGGTAAATCATCCTAATATTTTAAGCTTCTTATGCTAACCCTGGTAGAATCCTTTAGTAAAAGCTCTCTGGAGTCCTTTTATTTCTCATTAAAAGAGTCCTAGAGTTAGAGTTAAGGATTTCCTTTCTCCCTAATTAAAAAGCACCATCTGAAACCTTTCTCAAATGACAGATCAGAGAAACTGAGCCAGCAGTATGCACATACACTCTCATACACATGCAGGATGGGGGTCCTCCCAGTCCCTGAGCTTAACTAGGAGTGGCCACAAGTTACTTCACAGAGTTTCATCTCTTAGGTGTATGTTTTAATGAAGAACTTCTCTCCTAAAAATGGAGGCAACATAATATAGTATAAAAATGAATTAGTTATATAAAATAAATAATTTTAAATTCCCAATGATTTACTGTATAATTTTGGGATACAGCTAGTAAATGTCAAAACCACTTTATATGTAAAAAGGAGGTAATTTCTTCCTGTTCGTACCTTTAATTGTTTCTTTATGAATCATCTATTACAGTGCCTGCAACATAGTAATTGCTCTAAATACATGGTAGATATTTATTATCATTTGTAATTATCAGTAGGAAGCCTAGTTGCCTTAAACAGTGGTCTAGATTGTTCATAGATACATACAGCCTGCCTTTCCCATGCCTTTTTCTACTGATGAGCAGGCACAAACAGTCACATATACAATGCTTCCGGGACACAATTGCATTAAACTAAAATCTTCCTCCTTGTTCTGTATCTGATGTCCAACAGAGCACAGGGAAGCATTTTCAAGATCCAAAGGCAGCCTTCATGTACACCCTAGGTGTTTTCTCCAGGCTAAATATCCTTAGCTCTTTCAGTGTTACTCATATTTCAGGCTTTCTAGATATTTCATACTGGTCATCCTCCTATGTATGTGTTACTGGATCTAGACAGAGTTTAATTTGTAAATAGTTAGTGAAAACACTAACTTGGGACAAAAAAAAATCATCTAGGAAAACAAGAATTTAACAGAGGAAAAAAACTACCCCCTATGCTAATTATATGCAGTCTTTTATTATAGGAATGATTTCAGTGAACAATTTTTAAAACTAAGAAGGAGCATTTAAAGGCCTGTTGGCTGTGTCTGCTGCCCTCCTGCTGTCCCATCAGGATGCAGCCGGGAGCAAGATTTTCACCTATTGTCCTAGTTTTTAAAATACTCTGTATATGATGTTGCTTTTATTTTTGGTATCACGTAATCACTCACTTTTTGCAAGTTAATTCTCTAGGCAAGATGACTTCTTAAAAGCAAATTTAAGCTCAGCAAAATTAATGTTGCTCATCTTACCTACTTTGGAAATGATTAAATGTAGCCTAACCTTCCAACTGTGGTAAAATTTAATATCCTTGGCTGAACTATAAATACGGAGTACATTAATCCTAAATTACTATAACTTTATATAGATAGAATTATATATTTGGGTTAATCAGTAAGCATGTACCACAACTACTTTTTCTCTTCATCCTTAGGCAAAGAACAAGTTAGTCCATGTTAAATGATGTGGACCTTGCGTCATATTTGCCAAGCCTTGGTCATTATATACATTTTAGCAAAAAGTAGAAAGTTTCTTAGTTCAAGTACTGCTTGCTACCATGCACACTGGTAAAAATAAAAGATCTGCAGTTTTTAATAGACTAATCGACATAATTTTTTGAGTTAATACTTTTCATATCTACTTTAAAAGCCAAACAACCTTCCATTTCATGGTGCTATGAGTATATGAGGTTCCCATTGCTTTATTTTTCTTTTAGACTTGTTTTCATCTAGTTGAGATAGTGATCGAACCAAGAAGATTGACATTAGCTGTTACACATGGAAGAACAATCCAGTTCTCTCAACGGCACTGCATCAGCCTACCCCTATCTTGCATTCATCATTCCATGCTTTTTGGACAGTTTACCAAACTACAATGGGTACCATGTGGACCATGTATTTTTAATACCACATCCCAAAGTTAAACTTTTATTTGTCAACTGGATCTCTACTCTTTCTTTCACGTCTATGTTCTCCCCGGACATTTTAATCTCTTTACTGTTTTTGACATTTAATGCTTAATCTCTTTTAACATTTTTTTTTTTATTCAAGAAGCGCTTTGGGTGATTGTTCTCTACATTGCTGAGTTGATAAGTCTGTCCCTTTTATAAGTCCATGGTAATATAAGTCCATATCTTCCTTTAATGTTTGTATATTGAGTTCATTCTTGTATTTGGAGCTTTACTTTGTATTTTGTTCCTTCATTCAGCAAATATGTATCAAGGTTTCTTATAGAACAAGAAGTCAGTATCTTGTATGGCCATCTGTTTGTTAAATTTCTTATCTATTGTCTGAATGTCAAAAAAAAAATCCTCCAAAATGAGGCCATTAAAAACTCGAGTTCCAGGAAATTAATTAAACTAATTAAAATAGCCACTGTTATTTAACTTAATTAGTATAACTGTTAAATTAAAATAAAGTTCAGAAAATTAGGTCACATGAAAACAAAAGAATACAAGGCACCAATTTGAGAAGAGAAATTATAAAACATTTCTCTCTAAACTAGAAATGGCTATCATCAAAATACCAACAAATTATTAATGTTGGCAAGGATATGGAGAATAGGAACCCTCGCGGGCTGTTGATAGGAATGTAGATTGGTGCAGCTACTATTAAAAACAGTATGGAGGTTTCTCAAAAATTAAAAATATAACTGCCATATGAACAAGCAATTCCGCTTCTAGGTATTTATCTGAAGAAAACATAAACACTAAGATATTGAAGCAACCTAGGTGTCCATTGGTAGTGAATGGATAAAGATGTGATATACATATGCACACACAAGGGAATATTACTCAACTATAGAAAGGAATGAAATCTTGTCCTTTGGGACAATGTGAATGAACATAGAGGGTATTATGCTAAATAAAATAAGTCAGACAAAAGTGGACAAGTACTGTATGATTTCACTTACATTTTGAATCTAACAAAATAAAGAAATAATAAAACAAAACAGAAATAGACACATGGATATAGAGAAATAGCTGATGGTTGCCAAAAAGGAGTGTTGTGGGGGATGAGAAAATTTAAGAAAAGAAGACTACAGGATAAAAGAGAATAATGTACCATGAAAAAAATTATGAAGCAAATCAATTGGACCTAAAATTATTTCATTTATATATTGCGCTATAAATTGCCTCCCCTTGCTGAGAATAAAAGCCAGGCAATAAAAAATATTTATGATTCAGTGAACTAAGAAAAGAACCTATTTGTTTTGCCATCTAATATAGTTGACAGAACAGTTTCAAGTCAGATTACATTTGACTATGCTCTGTTTTTATTACATTTCTATCACATTTGCCACTTAATGTAAAGAGATAAAGATTCTCCTGCTGATAAATTGTGTCACTCTGGTCTGTGTTTGCCCAACTGAATTGTTATGAAACATAACTCTGATATTTGCAGAAAGTCATAAAATGTGGTCAGTGTAAGAGGTAGTTCACAAATTATACTTATTAATCAATTCAGACATAAATCAAATGAAATTAATTTAGAGACTTCTTGTTTATCTCCTTCATTCCTAGAACTAAGATTTATATTTTCCAAGTCCATGAAAATCTTAGAAAAATCACTGATGTTTGAGAGGGGGTCAATCTGCTAACCCTCATTTATTAAGGTTTTAATAAAAACCCATTTTACAGTGTCCTAACCTAAAATAGAATTTAAAACATTTGTTTCTTCCAGTCAATTCTGCTCTACTAATATGACTAAATTAGTGTACCTAATAATAATATATATTGGCCATATCCTGTTTAATCAAAAAATTAAAGATATCTAATCATTAGAATATATATGTGTGATAATGGAACAAAGTGAAAAAATATATAACATAATTATAAAAGGAGTTGCAGTCGCCCTAAAGTCATATCTCTAATTTAAAATTTGCTTTTCTTTTCCTGGCTTTTTTTCCTGTATATTCCTATGATATCTTTGAACAGACATCATTTTCTCTCAGATCTGCTTTGTCAAAGGGGTACGATTTTGACTTAAAGAAATAAAAAACATTGTAAAGCTTCAAAAATAATCCTCCATAAAGTATACAATATATTTTGTTTCTACATTTAAACATAAACTGATAAAAATACAAATGTTTTCATTTTATTTTCATTTTATTAGTTTTTCAATTATAAAGAGTTGATGATGAAAAAGATTTAACACTAATTATAAATTAGAGTTTAGAACTGGAAGTTGACTCTATTTTCAGTTAATGATATCTATTTATGGGACCTTAATTGCTATGCATGTCCATTGCATAATATCCTGTTGATTTGACTGGTACTTTGCCATTTTGCTTGAAAACAAGACTTTAGGAGGTAAATTATTGCACAGGGTGTATTTGATATGGGTTGTCCTTTTTGGAAAAAATCAGAAGAATTTTAAAAATAATATTGTTTTAAAAAATATGGAACAGATATGTGGTTTATATTTGTAATAAAAAACATAAGCTGAAGTACCTGTATGACCACAAGTCTTCATATATTTTGATGATGGTTTTCTTTTCTTTGCTTTTTGGAAGTCAAAGGATGCTTAATTCGTGTTTACAGTCTTAAGAAGGTTGTGGACACATTGTCTGAGGTCAGAGATGAAGTGATACTGAAGCCTAGAATTTCTTTGACCAAGGTCAGTTAATGAGGATAAAAAATATGTACTATTTTGGGTAGAAGACTGAATTAGAATTTTTCAAACAATAAAAAGACAATTTTATTAAAAAAAAAAAGAGCTCTTCTTTCCTTCCTTCCTTCCTACCTACACCTTACCATTTCTGAATTGGTCTGGCCTCATATAGGTTAATAAAATATCAAATTAAAAATAGCGAATCTTTCTTTATTGCCTTAAACATATCCAATTAAAAGTCTTTATCACAATCATGCATTAGTTTTTTCTTTATAATATATGAAATTTTATCACTTATACCTATAAAGGATCACACTAGAATACTATGAAAGACTGTATACCGTCTAATTCAACAACCTAGAAGAAATGAAAAAGTTCCTAGAAATGTATAACCTTCCTAGATTGAAAGTCCAAGTAAACTGATAAAAAGTGAGGAAACTGAAACAACAAACAACCCCCCCAAAAAATAAAAGTCCAGAACCAGATGGCTTCACTAGTGAATTCTACCAAACTTTCAAAGATTTGATACCTATCCTTCTTAAACTCTCCCCAAAAATTGAAGAAGAGACAATACTTCTAACATTGTATGAGGCAAACAGAACCCTGATACCAAATCCTGGCAAAGATGACACAAAAACAGAAAACTACAACTCTGGCTGGTATTGCTCAGTGGGTTGAAGTGTCATCCTGTAAACCGAAAGGTCACAGGTTTGATTCCCAGTCAGGGCACATGCTTATGTTGTGGATTCAGTCACGGTTGGGATGCATACAAGAGGCAACTGATTGATGTTTCTCTCCCTCTCTCTCTCCCTCCCTTCACCTCTCTGTAAAACCAATAAGCATATCCTTGGACGAGGATTAAAAAATAAAAAAATAAATAAATTACACATTCCTTTTCAAAAACAAAGAAACCCCAGAAAACTATAGAACAGTATCTCTGATAAATACAGATGCAAAAATCCTAAACAAACTACCATCAAATCAAATACAACAATACATTAAAAAATATATATATCATGATCAAGTGGGGATCATTCCAGGGGCACAAAGATGGTTCAATATATGCAAATTGATCCATGTAATACAGCACGTTAAGAAAAGAAATAATAAAAAATCATATGATCTTATCAATAAATATAGACTAAGCACATAAGATACAACATCCATTTATGATTTTTTAAAAATATTTTATTTATTTGTTTTCAGAGAGGAAAAGGGAGGAAGAAAGAGGAGAGAAACATCAAGGTGTGGTTGCCTTTCGCATGCCCCCCACCAGAAACCTGGCCCGCAACCCAGGTATGTGCACTTAGAATTGAACCGGTGACCCTTTGGTTTGCAGGCCAGTGCTCAAGCCACTGAGCCACACCAGCCAGGGCCATTTATGATTAAAACACTCAATAAAATCGGTATAGAAGAAAATTACCTCAACATAATGGAGGCTATATATGACAAACCCTCAGCCAATATCATAATCATGAAAAACTGAAAGCTTTTTCCTTAAAATCAGAAAATAATGACAAGGGTACCCACTCTCATCACTCTTACTTAAGTTCTAGAAGTCCTAGAAGTTCTAGGTTTTAGAAGTCCTAGCCAGAGCAATCAGGTAGGAGAAAGAAATGAAAGGCATCCAAATTGGAAAAGAAGAAGTAAAACTGTCATTCTCTGCAGATGATATGATTCTGTGCATAGAAAACCCTGAAGACTCCACCAAAAAACCGATTAGAAACAATAAACAAATACTATAAATTTGCAGGTACAAAAGTAATGTACAAATGTCTACTGCCTTCCTATATACTAACAGTGAAACTTCAGAAAAAGAAATGAAAAAAAAATCATTTCGCAATTACAACCAAACAAATGCAACATCTAGGAAAAAACTTAACAAAGGATGCAAAAGACTGAAAACTACAAAGCAATTTTAAAAGAGATTGAAAAAGACACAACAAAAGAGAATGATATTCCATGTTCATGGATGAGAAGAATCAACATAGTTAAAATATCCATATACCCAAAGCAATACACAGGTGTAATGCAATCCTCATCAGAACTCCACTGGTTATTTTAGATAAATAAAACAAAAAATCATCAGATTTATATGGAAGCACAAAAGAGCCTGAATAGTCAAAGCAATCCTGAGAAAAAAAGAACATAGTGGAAGTATCACAGTACCACAACTACAATAATCAAAACAGCATGGTATGGCAGAAAAACAGACACACATACCAATGGAAAAGAATCGAGGGCCCAGAAATAAAAGCAAAACTATATAAGCCAATAATTTTTGACAAAGGAACCAAAAATACACAATGGAGAAAAGGAAGCTTATTGAATAAATGGTGCTGGGAAAATTAGAAAGCCATATTCAAAAATGTAAGTCTAGATTGCAATTTGTCCCCATGTACACAAATTAATTTGAAATGGATAAAAGACATAAAATATAAGATCTGAAATAATAAATTACATAGAAGAAAATATAGGTACTAAACTTATGAATCTTCGTTGTAGAGAACATTTTATGAATTTGACCCCAAAGGCAAGGGAAGTAAAGGCAAAGATAAATGAACAGGACTATATCAAACTAAAATGCTTCTGCACAGACAAAAGAAAAAGGCAACCCACCAAATGGGAGATGATATTTACAAACAACAGCCCTGACAAGAGGTTAATATCCAGAATATATAAAGAACTCATGCAACTCAATACCAAACACAATCCTATTAAAAAATTGACAGAGGACCTGAACAGACATCTCCCCAGAGAAGACATACAAATGACCAAGAGATATATGAAAAGATGCTCAACTTCAGTAGCCATAAGGAAAATGTAAATCAAAACTACAATGAGATACCACTTCACATCTGTTAGAATGGCTATTATCAACAAAATGAGCAATAGCAAATATTGGAGATATTGTGGAGAAAAAGGAAACCCTCATTCACTGCTGGTGGGAATGTAGACTGGTACATCCACTATGTAAAACAGTACGGCAGTTCCTCAAAAAATTAAGAATAGAGTTATCATATGACCCAGCAATTCCTCTTCTTGGTTTCTACCTGAAAAAATTAAAAACATTTACTCACAAAGATATAGGCATCACTATGTTCATTGCAGCATTATTCATGGTGGTGAAGGCATGGAAACAACCAAAATGTCCTTTGATAGGGATTGGATGAAGAAGCTGTGGTACATATGTACAATGAAATGCTATGCAGCCATTAGAAAAGGTGAAGTATTGCCATCTGCAACAGTATGGATGGACCTTGAGAATATGATTTAAAGCGAAACAAGTCAGTCAGAAAAAGCTAAGAACCATATGATTTCACTTGTATGTGAAATACAAAACTGAAACTCACAGACACACACAACAGTATAGTGGTTACCAGAGGGAAGAGGGTGGGGGGGTGCTATGGGAGTTAAAGGGGGTCAAATATAGGTTGATGGAAGATGATTTGACACTGGGTGGTAGGCACAGAATGCAATGTTCAGATCACGTACCATAAAAATGTACACTTTAAACCTGTCGGACCCTATTAATCAATGTCACCCAATAAGCTTACTTTTTTTAAAAAAGAAAAAAATAGCTGTGCTTTCTTTATTACTCCAAACATCTCCAATTAAAAACCTTTCTCACAATCATGTATTAGCTTTTCCTTAAAATATACTAAATTTATCACTTATTATACCCAATGAGACATTAGCTTTTTGGATTTTCCCTGAAGTTTACATGAGCAACAAATGCCAACAAAAGAACATGATGCACAATAACTACTTTTAACTTCAGAGGATTCTGCTGCTGATGAATGTTTATAATTTCAGGCAAAGTTAACAGAAGGAGGGAATTCCTCTCGGGAACAATATAGATGTTGGGGAGCCATCTGACCACAAATGGTATGGGGCTTCTGTGCGGTTAGGTCTGGAGTGCTCTATTGGATATTGGAACTACATCTGTTGTTTGGTGTTCCAAAACTACTGACAGTCTCCATGGTTATTCTGAGGGGAAATAAATTATTCATTTGCCAAAGTTTGATTACCACTTGAAATGATATTCTAAAAATCACCTATGTGTACTAAAGAAAATGCAAGCAGGAGAATGAGGTAAAAATTCAAGATTAATTATCCTTTAAAAACAATTTATGCTGTTTCTTATGACTTGAATAATAATACCTCTCAGGAGCAATAATTTATTAGCACACTAGTAAAACTTTATAGCCAGAGTAAGGATTCCTAATATTTCAGAGTTTAGTTAGCTAACAATTATTTTTCTTATATTTGTTATCACCAAATTGAGTTATATTTCAGATTCCTTAACTATGAAATAGGGATATTAATAGTACCTTGTTTGTTATTAAAATTAAGTGATTTAATACCTGTGAAATAATTAGAGCCATCCCAGACATATTAACTACTTGGTAAATAAAAACAATAGAAATATTATTATCTGCTATAATCATTAAGGCTGTTCATAACAATCCAATTTTCTATTTTTTTCTAGACAAGATAGGATTGTACTTCTCCATCCTCTTGATGATAGGTGATCAGATTTGGAGGTAGGAAAGAAATACCTATTACAAATTTCTTAGATGACTGGGTAGATTATAAAACTGTTTAGAGAGCACTGGTGAAATAGTGAGTTCATTTGGACACACTGTGTTTGAGCTGTCTGTGAATAACCATGACATTTGAAAAATAAGTCTGGGGCTGGAGGCAGATTTGAGTCACAGTTTGTAAGTGACTGTTGGAATCCTGGGGCTAAAGGAATCACACAAAAAGGATTTATAGAAAAACCTTGATGACTAATGTGTTAGGATCAAAGTCTGAGAAATTCAGAACCAAAAAGATAAACTAAGGAAGGATGAGAAAAAAGAGTGAGAAGACTGAGAAAAAAATTTGGCATAGATAAAGGTAGGTAGAAAACCAGATGAAAGGGCTATAACATAAGTCAGTACAGGAAATAAAGTTTTAAAAAATTCTATAGCCATGGAAAACTCTCAGTTACTGCCTAGGAAAGCAGTGTTTTTCCATAAATATGCATACTGTTCAATTTACTTTTGCAAAAGCTTCTACTTCTTAAATTCATGCATAAGGAGACACTGTGACAATTTTTAATATTTTGCTCTATAGTTCATCAAGCCCTGGATGCATTACAATTCCAACATGTTTCTCGTTGTAGAAACAGACAGTAACACAAGTAAGAGGGTTAAAGAAAGAAATGGGGCACCGGCTTTGCTGCAGACATTTTGAAACTGCATGTATAAAGCTTTGACTTCTCCTCTGTGAGCTAAAGAGGGTAAATTGTTTTGTGTTGAATGAGTACAGATGCAGTTTTTTATCTCCATAACTCTGACTGTGAAGATGATGACTATTCTAGATGCAACAACGGGTTGTCCATGAACAGTGCTCCGAAGGTCGTTTCTCTTAGGTACAAATCAAGTATCTCAAATGTGAGAAATGTGGTAAAACAAATGCAGAAAATGTGTATTTATTATGCCACTTGTGGGTAATTCATAACTCTTATGTTTTGTTCCCTGAAACCTATTTTATTTGCCAGGAGTTTATTTGGTCTTTCACTCAAATAAAATGGAATATCTGGTTTTCAAGACTCTGAAGATTACATGTGCGCACACACACACACACACACACACACACACACGTGTGTGTGTGTAGGTCTGTCCAGAAAGTATCCAGTCATGTAATATGAAAAATAGAAACATTTGTTGAAGAAGATACAAGACACAAGAAACACTCTATGTAGGATGACAATGACACCTCAGTCCCCTTCTAAGTAGGTACCTTGGGACCTCACACAGTTCTCCCAATCACCATCAGCTGTCCTGTTGAGTTTTTCTGAATCTCATTGACAGTCTGAAATCTCTTCCTTTTCAAAGGTGAGTTTAGTTTTGGGGAAAGCCAGAAGTCACAGGGTACTTAATCTGGGCTATAAGGGGACTGAGTCACCTGGGTGATTTGATGTTTTGCCAAAAAACTCTGCAGGAGACATGATGCATGAGCAGGCACATTATTGTGATGAAGCTGCCAATGACCAGTTGCCCATAGCTACGACCTTCTGAACCATCTGAATAGTTTCCACAGAGGAGATGTTCAAGCATAATGTAAAATTTGATGCAGATTCATTGCTCTACTTGCTCAATCATTTTGAATGTGATGGCCACACAGTACACATGCTCACTCAACAGTGTCTACCTCCCCACTGACTAGTACAGTTGCTCACACCTACACAGTCCAGTCCACTCTTCTTGGCTGCCAGGTTACATCAACGTTGCCCAAGCAATTCCCATTATATTAACAGTGATTGGACTTTTTCCAGGCTGACCTCATATATAAATAAATAAATATATATATTTCAATTTTTTTCAATGACTAGCTTGGAACAAGAGAAGAAAAATTAGTTAATAAGTTATATCCTGTTTACATATGTACAGAATTGCTTGTCTCACTGGTGTTTACGGATAATGAAACTGTGTTATGATTTCATGTGCATGCATATATCAGATGTGTGTCATTGTTAAAGTCATGAAATTTATGATCAGACTGGCCGCAATTGCTAGGACTGAGACTTGAAAACAGATTTACTGACTTCCGGTTTTATAGATTAAATAATGAGACTTCAGTTAGGCAAGTTGTCCAAACTCATCTTACTAGGAACTCTTGGAGCAAAGACTCAAAGATTGGACTACAGCATTCATCTAAAAAGTGGTGTTTTAAAATGCTTTGTCCATGTTTTCAATAATAACTTATTTCATAGAATTTTCATAATGTAAGTTTTTTAAAAAGTGTGATAAATGGGTTACAAAATAATCCACTCAATTAACATTTTTTAGATCATATGTAAGCCAGGAACTGGACTACAAAGATGAAAACAATGTTGAGTATTACTCTCAATGGAAAGAGGAAGAGAGCTGGACTAACAAAGGATCTGATGAGACCAGTTCTGAAAGCTGTGTATAAGTGAAAGCTGGTTTTTTACTTTCCATATGTTCAAAGCTGTTTTTCTTTTGAGTCAGGATTACTGAATTTAACATAATAGAAAGGATAGAGGGCAGAATAAAACACGGAACCCATACTTTTTGCTAAAGCTCTCGGAAAACTTTTCAAGCTTGTTTAGAAGTTATGGGTCCAGTGGTAAGCTAAAGTGGGCTTGAGTGGCTTGTGAGCCAATTGTTAAATATTCTGGAATTGTGCAAACTGGATTGTAAAATCAGTGGTGGCTTGAAATGAAAGTGGGCATATTTACACTGCAGGAATTGCAAACACTATAAAAAGCTTTTACTTTTTCTTTCTTTTTGGAGGGGAGGAAACAGTGGTTTACCAGTGCACGATAGCTTCCATCATGGGGATGATACCAAAGTCAGACAACCACTGGTTTTCTTCTCATGAATCATTTGTAAGGAATTTTCAAATGATGATGACAAGCTCCTCTCCAGTGGACTGTGAAGAAGTTGATTCTCATTTGGTTGTAAACCTGGTATTTGGGTGAGTACTGTCTGGTCATGTGAGCCAATATTTTCTCGGAGAATAAGGGAGAAAATTGAAATGATAATTTTCTCCCCTATGAAAACAAAGCTGTCTGAATTAACCTTCCTTTATCTAAACATTTCCAGGTGGTGGAAAGTGCCTGAAAACACAATTTGCTCAAGTAAATGCTTACAATAATGCCTTAAATGGTTTGCTTCTGTTTTTAAATAAATGACAGTGTCTTACTGCTGTTCTGTTTGGTAGCTACTGCCAAGCGTAACAAACGACATCCAGCAATTTCTCAAAAGGGCAGCAAGTACAAATGGCTGAGTTCTAGTTGAAACTTACCATTGAGTCGCTATGTGGCGTTAACAAATGGATTTAAAGTTTCTAGTTTAAGCTTTAAATTCAGTAAGTTAAAGTTACTTTAAAAGATTAAAAATTATACTGCCATTTGCAACAACATAAACGGACCTTGGGAGCATTATGCTAATTGAATAAGTCAGACAGAAAGGCAGATATTGTATGATCTCATTTATATGTGGAATTTAAAATAGCAAAAACAAAAACAAACAAAAAACACAAGCTCATAGATACAGGTAACATTGTTGGTTATTAAGACATATGGGGCGGAGTATTGGAAAAATGGGTGAAGGTGGTCAAAAGGTACAAATTTCCAATTATAAAATTAAAAAAAGCAATGGGGTATAATAGTTAATAATACTGTATTGGATATTTGAAAGTTGCTAAGAGAGTAAATCTTAAAAGTCCTCGTCATAAGAAAAAAAATTTGTAGCTATGTATAGTATCAGGTGTCAACTAGATTTATTGTAATGATCATTTTGTAATATGTACAAATAGCAAACCATTATGTTGCACACCTGAAATTAATGTCAATCACACCTCAATAAAATTTTTAAATAGATTAAAAATTATATATTTTTATCATGTACAAATATATTTAAATCTATACTTAATAATTCCTGTCTTGGGAAGGCAAAGATTAGGGAGCAAAGAACAATTAGGCAATGATGTCAGTCAATCATCAACTCTTACAATGACGTAAGAGATCAATGTAAGAGACAAACATGGGTGACAGGAGACAGCTTGGAGAAGGTAGTAAAACTGGAGTCAGCTCTGCAACAATGCATAGTCTTGTTTTTTTTTTTTTTGTTTTACCTTTTTTTTTTTTCTGAAGGTCTAGGGAAGAATTTTAAGAGGGAAAACAGCTGCAACAAATTACAGATGGAGGAGGTTTCCAGTCCAGATGGTGGCATAGGTAAAAGAGGTACTTTCATCCTCTCACAATCACATCATAATACTAAACTGAGAACAATGGTCATTCAGAGCCACCTGAAATATAGCTGAACAGAATTCCTACAACTAAGGACAGAAAGAAGAAGCCACATGGAGGCTGGTAGGAGGGGGAGAGACATGGAACAACTGGTTCTACACACACAAATGGCAGATAAAAATTGGGAGGGATAGTTTGGCTGCTGAGGTTCCCCTCTGAGGACCAAGGGGCCCCAACCACACACCAGAACCCCTAGCCCATGGTGCCAGTACCAAGAAGAGAGGTCCTCATAACTCCTGGCTATAAAAGCCAGTGGGGATTGTGGCTGAGTGAGACAGAGGGCTACTGGCATCCGAGGCAATTCCTCATAAAGAGTCCATGCACGAGCTTACTTGGACTCACTCTCTTTGAGCTTCAGTGCAGAGGCAGCAGGTCGAAAGGCACCAGGGACATATGTGGAGGAACTAAATTGTCTGGCATCAGGGCAAGACTGGAAGAGCAGCTTTCTCTCAGACAGAAGGGAAGGCAGAAGCTTTGTCCCTTTTCTGAGCCCTTGTCCCCGCACAGAGCAAGTAGGAAGGCACCGTAACTGAGTCCCCATCAACCTGGCTAACACTGTTTGCCCTGCCCTGGTGATTCCCTGAGACCTTGCCCCATCCACTTGCAGGTACATCCAAGATATTTCCAGTGGCTTTTCCATTCAAATGGCCATAGATACAATGGCTTATGTTTCAGACTTTTATAAAACCTCTCGAACAAGCTCCATCTGTTTTCAGTGTGCTTGGTACCTCTTGCTAAGTGGTCCCAAAGCCAGCATTAGTGGCAGCCAGCCTTGGTTCATTTCTTGGCCTCTCCTGGGCACCTCCAGGCCCAGCACAAGTAGCTACCATCTGCAAATTGCTTTGTAGCTCATATGCGAGGTCCAGGGCAGAACAAAAGCAGCATCTGACCTTGGCTTGTACCTTCTAAGAGGCCCTAGAGCCAGCACGCCCCATGGACCACTTCAGACCAAGTCAAAGCACCACCCAACCACATCCACAAGTGACACACTTAGGAGGCGCACTCAGTGGGCACCAGAGCTCTGCTGAACTAAGTCCTGCTTCATAGGTTGAGCCCATGCCCAGCTGATCCTCCACTGTGGTCATGACCAGTCCCAGCTGATGAACCTGGGAGTAAATCTCACCCATCAATGTTCTAACAGCAATCAAGGCTCAAATACAACAGGAGAGTGTACAAAGCCCACAAGGACAGGGGAGTGCACCTGAAGTGTCCAGTTGAGGTGAACAGGAAGGCTGTGCTACTAGACTCTACAGGACACCTACTATATTAGGCCACTCCATCAAGCCTGAGAGGCACAGCAGTTAATACATAGAAACAAACACAGGGAAACAGCCAAAATGAGACAGAGAAATAGGTTCCAAATGAAATAACAAAAGAAATCTTCAGATAAAAGAAGTAGGTGACATGGAGGCAAGCAAACTACCAGACACAGAGTTCAAGACAATGGTGATAAGGATGCTCAGTGAACATAGGGGAAGCACACATGAACTTTGAACTTCAATAGCACAAAAAAGGACATGGAAACTATAAAAAAGAACCAGTCAGAAATGAAGGATACACCAACTGAAATGAAGAATAATTTATAGGGAATCAGGAGTAAAATAGATGAAGCTGAGAATCAAATCAGCAATTTAGAATATAAGGAAGCAAAAATCACCCAATGAGAAGAAAAGAAAAAAGAATCCAAAATATAAGGAGACAGGCTAAGGAGCCTCTGAGAAAACTTCAAGCTTACCAACATTCTTATCATGGAATGCCAGGAGGAGAAGAGAGAGAGTAAGAAATTGAAAACCTATTTTAAAAAATGACCAAAAACCTCCCTAACCTGGTGAAGGAAATAGACATACACATCCAGGAAGATAAGAGTCCCAAACAAGAGGAACCCAAAGATGGGGTTCACACCAAGATATGGCATAACTAAAATGCCAAAGTTTAAAGACAAAGAGAGAATCTTAACAGCAACAAGAAAAAAGCCAGTTAGTTACATATTAGGGGGTTTCCATAAGACTATCAGTGGATTTTTCAACAAAAACATTTCAATCCAAAAGGGGTTGGCAAGGTGTAGTCAATGTGATGAAAAGCAAGAACCTACATCCAAAATTACTTTTACCCAGCAAAGCTACTATTTAGAATAAAAGGACACATAAAGAGCTTTCCAGACAAGAAAAAGCCAAAGGAGTTCATCACCACCAAACCAGTATGACATGAAATGTTAAAAGGTCTTCTCTTTGAAGAAAAAAAATGGATAAAATGGCAATAAATACATATTTATTAGATTCCGCAATGTAATAAAATGGCAATAAATATATATATTTTAGATTCCACAGTGGAACCTAAAAAATAAAATAAAGGAACAAGCTGAACAGAAATGGACTCACAGGCACAGAGTACAGATTGAGGGTTGCCAGATGGAATGGAGGTTGGGGAGGTGGGTGAAAAAGGTGAAGGGATTATGAAATACAAGTTGGTAGTTACAAAGTAGTTGCTGGGATATAGAGTACAACATAGGGAATATAGTCAATGATATTCTAATAACTATCTATGTATGGTGTCAGATGGGTATGGGATTTATCAGGATGATCACTTACTAAGTTACGTAATGTCTAATCACTGGGGTATGTAACTGAAACTAATATATTGTATGTCAATCATAGTTAAAAATAAAAAAAAATAATTTAACAATAAAATGTAGTGAGGGACACTTATATGAGCAAGCAGACTCAAGGTCAACGGGGCCATGAATCAGGCCTGACCAGGCCCTTGGTGTGGTGGTACTTCAGAGACAGTGAACCTGAAATACAATGGTAATGACTGCACCGGCCCAGAAGAATATTTTAGCCTCATTTGCATGGAATTCTCACTTCCAGCTCTGGGATATCTTCTGAAATGACCAAAGAAACCAGGGATTACTGAAAACCCCACTTATGTCTGAACACAGCTAGATTTACCACTTCAAAGAGCCACCCAGCCAAAGAAATTCAGGGCAATAGGAGGGCAAGTGTTTAGATGACTGGTGGTGATTTGGATATCAAAATTAAACTATCAAAAAAAGAAAAAACAAAACAAAACAAAAAAACAGGACAACGTAGGGCTAAGGGAAGGAAAAGTAGAACCAATCCCTAAAGTAAACTAGAAAGATAAATTTGAAATTATAGTAATTGCATCTGCCTGAACATGACTTTTAGTGTAATTATAACCTCTGACTTTAAAATATGCTAAGTTATACCACATAGTACTTGAAACTTTTTACTTAATACTCATTCTAAATGTAACAATAATACCTGGAGGCAGTGATTCTGAGATAAACATTGTGGTTTCTCTACTTAGAAGTCCTTATGATTCAAATACAAATAGTTTAACAGATTGTATTTTATGTATGTCTTTTTATGACATGAGCAACCACATTTAAATGTGCAAAAACTCTTCCCTGGGTGATTTGCATTCTTATATCCCATTATAGAGTCTCTTATTTGAATTTCCATCTGGCCCTTAATATTTTTTTGTGTTTGTTATTGCTTTAATGAGATAATCTTGTTTTTACATATCTAGGTTTCATTGCTATTTGGCAAAAGCAATCCCTACCTTGATTTTACTTCCATAAACACCATAGCCTTCACCTTGGAGCTTAATGCAGTCTGGTATGAGATACTTCTAATGTAGCAAATGGAAGGAAAAACTATTTAAAAGTAAAATGTAAGTAAAGGTTAGATTAGTCCATTATTTCTTAAAAATCATAACAGACTTTTTTCTTAGATTAATCTATATCCGCCTTATATAACGCTTCTTTAAAAACTTATCAAGATGAGGAAATATATTGATATATCTTGGATTGAAGCAAATTTTGAAAGAATTAAATAGGTTCTATACAGACTTTCCACTGATGAAGACTGACAGGACTGAAAATTGATAATTCAGTTCTTATTTAATAGTCATAATAAATGTTACCTTCAATCTGTGCTACCAACTAAAATTTTGTTCATTCCACTACATCCATACCCATGGCTTTCTTTGAACAAACTGAAAAGCATTCCTAAAACTCAGACAGAAAGCACTCAGTGAAAAGGAATCTGATAGCCATAGCCACTTTAAGGTTTATTTCCTAATAAATGAACTTGACAATAAGTTTAGGTTGTCAATAAAATTGTCTTTAATTTTGGAGCCACTATCTTTCAAGAAGAGTCAGATCCTTTTCTGATTTCTCAGCATGATGGAGTAACTGGCAGTACACAATAAGTGACCAGATATTTATTGACTTAGCTATTTAAGTTAATGAGCACATAGTGCCTATTGTAGACCAACCATTTTTTAAGTGTTTTGAACATGTTAATTCATTTCATCCTAGATGACACATAACCCCCTTGGGACATAATGAGAGAATAAGTTTAGAAAAAGAATAATGAAGTGTTTCTGAATGAGCCCTCTGTATTTTAAGTGCATTTTTAATAATAGTGACAATATCTATTTATTGAATACCTACCAGGTGGTGAACCATATTTATATATGTTAGCTCACCTTCACATCAGCTATTTAAGATAGATAGATATTATGAACTCCATTTCATGAATAAGTAAACCCTAAGTCTCATAAATAATAACTACCAAAGCCAGGTGTAGATGTCTACACAGCATGTGCATACATTTTAAGTCTCTTCTAATACTCGCTCTTGTAAAGTACTTTATAATACATTTCTTTGGTTCCATGTTCCACTTTTTATGAAGTTACTGAGTATTATATTATAAATATCCCTTTCCTATTATAAATATATCTCCCACATGTCTCTTGCTGTCTATCCCTGCTGTTAACGCACCAGTTAAATCCTCATCACATCTCACTTTAATTTTGCAAAAGACTATTCAGTCTCCTTCATCCAGTTCACTCTCTACACTGCCAAGATGTTGCTCTTTAGAAAACACAAATCTCATCATGTTGCTAACCTGCTTAATACCTCTCAAAAGATACCAAAATATATAAATAAATAAAAGTAATTAAGATGGGGGAGGGATGGGGAGGTAGGAGAGGGTATAAGGGGGATAAATGGTAATGGAAAAGATATAATAAAAAATAAACATAGTATAAGAAAAAAATAAATTACATTAAGAGTGTCTTAAAAATAAAATTCCCTATTGTTCTCAGGCTAAAATCTTACATCTTAACCATAAGAGATGAAGCCTCTGATGAGGACTTTACTGGCCACAGCAGCCACATTTCTCCCATGGCCTCCCTTTCCCCACCTGCAACACACACACACACACACGCACGAACACACACAGCCCATGCTTCAGGTAGATGAATTTCTTGTCATTTTACTTTGTAGATGAATTTTTTTGTGCCTCTTCAAGGTATCTTTTCTGTGCTAGAATGCCCTTTACTCTCCTGTTTTCTAAGCTCCTACATGCCCTTCAATACTTACCTGAGATATAATCTTGCACAGGATGTCTTCTCAGAACTCTCTGGCCTAGGTCAGCTATATATCCATTAGAGCGTCCCTCATTCTTTCCGCATGTCTATGGTTACCACTTCCATTCACATTTATTTTCCAACTATTCTGACACCAAAATGAGGTACAGTACACAATACAAATTACATTTACTATTCCAGTCCTCAATGATCTTTATGTTCTCAGGTGCCGCGTTAACAGTAGTCCTGGAAAAAGATGGTTACCCAGAAGAATTTGTTTATGTTCATAAGTGAGCTATTTTCTGATTCCTCATCTTTAGATGCCGTTTTCAATGATATATGTCCTGGTATCTTCTGTGCTTGGTTCCTGGCTTTTACACATGATCTTTCGGTATTGACTTTTTGCCCCTATCCTTAGTATCTTGGATTACAGACAAATGCTGTGCTCGCTCATTACTTCCCAGCATTGATTCTGCACCACAATTTTCTTTCATGTCACTCCTAAATCCAGTCAGATGAACACAGTATTTACATGACTCTTTCTTTGATTACAAACCAAGAAGTCATCAAGCATTCAGACAGAGTTTTCTAAGTTATTAACGTATCTAAGAGAGTGAATTTAGCTCTAAAGAAAGAAGGACTCTTTCATGAGAGTGACCTTATGCTAAATTACCATTGCTAATAAAATGGTTATTTCTGCTAATATGCACGTATTACTACACATTAAGTACATATTATTCAATCCTCATGGGAGATAAGATCACACGTTTTATGAAAGAGGAAATTGAAACTCAGAGAAGTCAGTAAGTAGCCCAAATTCACATAGCTAGATAACCATCAAAATCAGGATTCTGCCTAACTTTAAATCCTATGTCTGCCCCATCATAATCCTCTTTGAGTTCAAGTACCCTGGGGGTTTCTGGGTCCTAGTACAAGGTGTGCACAGCAACCTGTGGTTTGGTGGGGGGGGTAGGTAATGAATACCAAATCAAGCTATATTACCCACATCAAAGACTGCAACTCTTGGCCCGTTCTCGGAGAAATGGACTATGATGTAACAATGAGGCAACAAATTTAATCTCTGAGTGAATCTGGAGTTTTATCTGTTAGTGATTAGCTAATGCCAGCCAGACTCCTTAAGGGGACATTGCAAGAGGGGTTACAACATCATATTGATGAACCATAGTGATCAAAGGAAGATGGGAGTTGGGAGCAAGAAAAAAAAGACTACTCAGCAGAGAAAAATACTCATAAGTTACAGAATATTGCCAGAAAAATTAGTGCCACTTGACTCAAAAACTTGTGCTGCTCTTGAAAGCCAAGAGAGAGAAAAACTTTAGAGTCATATGATTTGTCAATCTATAGGTAATTGTTCTTACTTATAAATTCAGAGTCTCATCCATGCGATGCAAGATTGATGACTATTACCAAAGGAATCTGGGTCTAAGCCTGGAACCTAAATCAAAAGATAATGCTGTTATCATCTAGAAAATACTTATAACACAGCTTTAAAACTAAATCAATAAATGTTTCACAGGTAAGCTCTGAGGATATAATTAATTCAGCAATTGAAATTCTAGCTAAGGCTCTCTGCTCCTCCAGTTTGACATACAGCTGTGTCTCCCTGCACAGGGTCAGCCTCAACCCTGAGACATGATGGTGAAGGTCAGAGTGAACGGATTTGGTGTATTGGGCACCTGGTCAGCAGGGCTGCTTTTTACTCTGGCGAAGTGTATATTGTCACCATCAATGATCACTTCATTGACCTCAGCTACATTGTCTCCATATTCCAATATGATTCTACTCATGGCAAGTTTCAAAGGCACAGTCATGGCTGAGAATGGGAAGCTTGTCATCAACGGAAAGTCCATCTCCATCTTCCAGGAGCAAGATCCTGCCAACATCAAATGGAGTGATGTTGATGCTGAATACATTGTGGAGTCCACTGGTGTCTTCCCTCCCATGGAGAAGGCTGGGGCTCACTTATAGGGTGGAGCCAAGAGGGTCATCCTCTCTGCTCCTTCTGCAGATTCCCCCATGTTTGTGATGAGTGGGAACCACGACAAGTATGACAACTCCATGAAGATTGTCAGTAATGCTTCCTGCACTATCAAATGCTTGGCCTCCCTGGCCAACATCATCCATAACAACTTTGGCATCATGGAGGGACTCATGACCATAGTTCATGCCTTCACTGCCACCCAGAAGACTGTGGGTCACCCTTCTGGGAAACTGGCTTGATGGTCAAGGGGCTGCCCAGAATATCATCCCTGCTTCTACTGGTGCTGACAAGGCTGTGGGCAAGGTCATCCCTGAGCTGAGTGGGAGGCTCACCAGCATGGCCTTCTGTGTTCCCGCCCCCAGTGTGTCAGCAATGGATCTGACCTGCCACCTGGAGAAAGTTGCCAAATACAATGACATCAAGAAGGTAGTGAAGCAGGTATCAGAAGGCCCCCTCAAGGGCATCCTGGGCTACATGAGGATCAGGTTGTTTCCTGTGACTTTAACAATGACAACCACTCCTCCATCTTCGATGCTGGGGCTGGCACTGTCCTCAGTGATCACTTTGTCAAGCTCATTTCCTGGTATGACAATGAATTTGGCTACAGCAACAGGGACGTTATGGTCCACATGGCTTCCAAGGGGTAAGAGCCCCCTGGACCACCGGCCCCAGTGACAGGAAGAGAGGGCCTCAGTTGCTGGGGAGTCCTTGCCCTAAATTGATCCCCCAGCACAATGAGAATCTCTTGACCACCAGTTTCCATCCCAAACCCCCTGAAGAGAGAAGGGCCTTAGGGAGCCCCACCTTGTCATGCACCATCAATAAAGCTCATTGTACTGAGTCCCCTACCCAATTAAAAAAAGAAATTCCAGCCAAATCTTTAGATATTGTGTGATATCTAAAAATTAGATATGTGTGATCTAATGTGTGTGATAATATCAAATAAATGTAAAATTTTGTTGTATATAAAGGACCAAAATTCATGATCACTTAGTGGTATTAAGTTCACAGAAAATATATGTGCTGAAGGTTCTGCATGTAACTCAATGACACTCAACCCCAGGATGCATCCATTTTCTACTGTGTGCCAGGTCTGTGCCAGTGCTGAGGGCGGTCAGAGTGAGCCCCTGCCTGGCCTTAGACTAGATGCAGTGTCAGAGACTGGCTGATACTTGCAGAAGAGTGCACATGACAGTAATATTAGAAATAAGGCAACATTAGAAATAGGAGCAAGGTATAGAGGTCACAGAGAGGAAGGGTTGTTATTACCTGGAAAGGGTGTTTTACGATGTCTTAGCTTCTTTGTTTGTGAAAGCAAGAGCTGGAGTAGAATGGGGGGATTGTGTTATCATTAGAGTGTGCTTCTGCTCTATAATTTTGTCATGTCTGTACATTACCAGATTATTTTTATTTTGTTCATTTTTTTTCCCTAAGGCTATATTTTCTGATGTGAACTTTGGCAATGTTTAATTGAAAACTTTTCATTATCAAGAACTGATGTGGAATCTTCATTATTCAGGTTCCCAACTTCTCTTCCTTCTCCTTTCCTAAGTGCTTTGTAGGTTGTTACTGCTTTTGAATGACTCCTGCAGAGACTGAGTATGGAAAGGAGGTGGAATGATAATCACTTATTAAAGTTTTTGTGAAAGTTTGGTAGAAGAGAGGGTTGGCATTTAAGGGAATACTTTTTCATATCTGAAAACTCTTAATTACCTGTAGTAATGGGAGCAGTGGTGTGTATAATCCAAAATGGTGGATAATCCAAACATCATTTATATTTGACTTTGAAATATATTTTTGAACTTGCGTTCAAATAGAAATATGGGACCTGAGGATTTGAAGAGTCCTAAGCTTTCTATCTTTCTTATACACACCAGTCTTCAGAGAGAATATGTAATTGAATGTTTAAGTTTTAAGACCTTCCTCCACTGGAGTGAAAGTCAAATAAGAGTTAGGAGAAGCGGAAATGGAACAATGTGAACCAAAATGGCTGAGCAAGATCTATCTTAGGTGATAGAGAGTATAGCTAAGTATCTCTGAGCTGTATATCACTGACGTTGGATGCGATGAACATCCTTTCTGGCTGATGGGAAGATGACTAGCTAAATTTGCTCAACGTGTGTGACTCCCCCACCGGTCTCCAGCCAGGCACTCTGAGGGAGCCACAGCAGGGTGTCTTCATGAGCTATTTCTAAACAAATTCAGACTTGTCTTATACCTGATGAGAACTATTTATAAAGACTGTATTTGTTCATAGCTTACAACACACACCTCTGTCAACTGCATTTATAATGAAAAGATCTAACACAAGAAGGCATTGATTCCCAGTGCAAGGTAATGCTGAGATACTTTTCCTTTTTTCATCAGCTATGCAAACTGTGGAGGGGAGTCAGAGACAAAGCTCATGGTCCATCAGTTCACTGAAATTTGAACTGAGACCTTTATAAGAATTACAGTTTTCATCAAAATATATAAAAAGGTAAAAGAAAATACATATATTTTAGCCAGTAAAATCAAATCCAGAAATTGAATGGCAAGGTCTACATTCAGAAATAATGAAGATTATTACACAGAGATCTTTAAGTTTCTACTGTGATCTGTGTAACTGATAAACAAAAGGCAAGCAGAGAGATTTAAAGAACTGAAAGCAGAAGTAAATTTGTAAAAAAACAACACTCAAAAGAGAATTTAAATTCTTCCATCTCCTCTAAGACAAAGACAAAGCAAGAATAAATAAAGATAAGACAAAACCAATCTAAACAATTTTAGTATGAGTGAGTGCTTTAAAATCTATCAGCGATTTCCTACCTGCCTCTGCCTAAAGAAGGTGGGTCATTAAAAAGGATGTAAATTAGGCCATATCCCCAGGGCAGGTGAAATTAGCATGTGGTAATTGTGCAGGCAGAGAGAGATTTTAGCATTGCAGGAATAAAAGACTAGAGTTTGCAAAGGGGAAAAAAAATATTAGGCTAGAATCAGAAAGAGTTGAAAAGAAAAATCAAAATTACCTTCTTGGTATTTTTTCAAAAATGTTTTTTTGCAGTTTTGAAGCATGGTTTTCTTATTTCATATTATTTCTCTTTTCCAATATTGCCAATTTTATTCTTAGAATATCTGAAAATGTAAAATGTGTTCAATGATTACTGTGACAAGGTAATTCGAAATTTTGAGTTTCATCTCCTAATGTACTCCAATGTACAGTGTTATCTCATGTATAATAGTTATTCCTTTGGGCTAAAGTTCTGTTTCATTCATTAGTTCTTTTTTCAATAAACATTTTGTGGATGTAAAAGGGACCACATACTAAACCCGACAAACTCAAGAGAAGTCTGCATGGTGGGCCTTACAAACTCAGAGACCTAAAGTAACCACATAGAATGATCGGAAATTAAAACTTTCTAACTAAAAGCAAGTCATGGCATGTATTCATGTTCTAGGTCAGTATCTTTCCTGACAAAGGTCAATCTTTACCTTAACTGAGCCTGTCTATTTGGAATTTCAGGATAATTTCCTTTCTCCAGATCCCTCACAATCACTGCACCAGAGTACAGACTACATAACCTCTCATTATTATTGTTATAGTGTTAATTATTAATTGTTAACTATGCTATACCCACCGATATAAAAAAGTATGTGTCTATGCATTTTACTTTTTATCTGGTCTCAGAGATAAGTACATTAATTTTTTTAGTACTAGTACTTGTTTTCCTTATATAGTATCAGAAATAGAATCAGTATATACTTTATATACTAAAAATGGAGGGGAAGGTATGGTGAACTGAGTTTTCAGAACATTTTAATTCATATATTCTTCACTGATTTTCTATCATTCATGATTAAAAATCATTTTTCATCAAAAAGATTCAAGAATAATATAAACACATCTGGAATTCACAGTTTGTATTCTCTTGTGCTTCCTCAATTTCTGTCACTCCTTTCGGTTTTGGTGAGCAAACTGTTATTGTCATATTCTTTCCTGTTCCTGCCCTCCCACCCCCACCCTGAGAAAAGTTTCTGGGTGTTAAACACAGCACTGTTGTGTGATGTGATGTGGTGTGTGTGTGTGTGTGTGTGTGTGTGTGTGTGTGTAGGGGAGAGGAATGAAGAGAAAGAGGGACAAAGATAAAGAGCATCCTTGTATAAATATGCATATATATAATGATATATAAACATACATGAAATGTGGTCTTCTAGACAGAGGCAGACAAAGGAGTATAAATCAACGTGAGGCATAATAACACATGTATAATTAGATGCATCAGCCATCTTAGGGACAAGGTGTTTAAAAGCTAAGTCTACAAAACCATCTAATTACAAGACCATTTTAATACTCCATTCTGCTTTTCTTTTTAAGCAGTTTCTCCCTTCTGTTTGTTGTCTTTACTAAAGTCACAGCAAGGGCTGTGCTGAGCCTCCAGTTGATCTAAGTTGCTCCGTGCATGCCCAGACAGCAAGAAAATGGTTTCTCTGGCAACAGGAATTATGTGAAATCTCTGTGTGTCCTCCCCCATCCTCCATCTGATTCCTATTCACTTAAGCTGTTCACATATAGGCAACAATGAGGCATTGGAACTCTAATGAGCAATTCAAATTTATTGAGCTAACTCATGGAGGCAGGCGCTGTGAGCATCCTCATTTCCTGTGTACCAAGGAGGAGGGCACATTTGTGGCATGTTATCTGTAATTCAAGAACCATGGTCTGTCAGCAAAGAGCCCAAACCAGATAAAATAAGATAAAGGTCTAAAATATGAAGCTTATTTAAAATTTATTTCCATCATACTTGTAGGGAACTACAAAAGCTTTCAGGGGCTAAACACTCAGCTTAGAGTTTTCCAAAGACGCTGAGGCATGGAGGTCACCGTGATTTAAAACAGCCTCACATTATGTCTGGAACCCAGGAGGGAATGGCAAGAGCTTTGATTACATTGTTTCAAATGTTGACTTCTATATTTCTAGGAAATCATGTTGTCTCTCCATGACTAAAATTCTATAGTTTCAAATTTAGGTTTTATTGATATTCTCTGATAATAATTCATGATTAGACCTCCTCTACAGGCTTAATATCCCTCTGCATCTTTTTTTTAGGAGAGAGACCCATATCTTGCAATGGTGGTAAGGTTGACACTCAGTAGAGAGTTTAATCAAAAGGGGATTGATTTGCTTGGAGAAACAGGGTGGAGAAGCAAATTAGCCTGGTCTTTAGGCACTGGGAGAAGGTGGAGGGGAGTGAGAAAATCCAATTTTCTTCCAATAAGGATAAAATAATAGCAAATAATATACTCAGTAACATAAATCACAAAACAATGAATATGGAATGAACCCCTGAACAGGTTTTAGAATGATTGTCCTAGAAATTTGTTAGGAAAAAAAAAATGCTTCTTAGCTGTCTGGAGTATCTTAGTACAATTTACCTGGATTGGGGTGGATTCTCAAAACTTTCTTGGTATTATGATCATATGTTTAACCTATTCAGAATTAAAGACTTTCTGCCACCAAAGCAGAAATATTTTAATTTCCATTTAAAGCTCCGAGGAAACAGAGAGCAGAGTGATTAGCTTAATGACACAAATATAATAATTATTTAACAAAAAAGCGTATGAGAGTGACGATGCCTCCCAAAAAGTGAAAGTGAAATAATAGTAATAGTAACAATTACTTCATTTTAAGAGTCAATCCTTAAATAATAAGTACATATTGCCTTAGATGATAAAATTATTAAAAAATCTGAAATAGCCTACATTTTTTCCAGGACTATATACAGCCATTCCATATAGTCAAAAATTGGAGAATAAACACAAAGTATGAGCCCTGAACAGAAGAAATGCCTATTGAAGCCAAACATTTGGAACTTTGAAACCTGCCAGAGAGCTTTCAGGCACTGAACATCTTCAAATAAAAGTTTTACTCCATGTACAACCACAGACTCTATTTTGTGGTTTAAAGAAAATAAAACGGACTATGTTTTAAAAAAATTTTATTCGAATTGGAACACAGAGAGTTAACACTCCTCTATAAAAACAAATTGCCCTTTACCTAATAAATCAACTAATCTGAGACCAAGGCTTTGTATATATAACAACTGCTTACTTCAAGAAGAAATTGTTCCTGTGTTTCTAACTGTGGCGCCCCTCTGCGAGCAGCGTGTAGGGTAATAAATACACCAGGAGTTGCATGTGTTTTCAAAAGAACTTCTGAGCCCTGAGTTGGAGCCCTTTTGCTATCAAAGCACTTCTCAATTGTGAGTTTTACTGTTTTGTTTTCTTAATTTTATTTATTTAATTCCACACCTTATTATTCCAAGAAAAGTTGAAGATGGCTTACAATTTTAGTGTGTGTAGTGTGTTAATCTCTGATTACAGTGTTCCTTTTAAAGAGAAATTTGCCTAAAATTTGGAAAATATATTGATAAGATTCTTGTGGTGGAATATAAGGGTCTGAGAACATGTGTTAGTAGGAGAGAAAGCAGTAGAAGACAGAAAAATTGTTCCTTAATTAGAAAATGAGAATTTAGTGAGTGGTAGGGAATAAAGAAGAAAAGGAACAAGGCAGAATGGCCTTTAAGATAGATGAAAAAGTCTAAACTGGAGACATCTGATATTCTGTCTTAGGTTGTAGCCGTTTCTGCATCTGCCCCAATATTTAGGAAAGTATGGTACATTCACAATGCTGAGCATCTTTACTTTTACGGAACTGTGCAGGTGTTAAATGCTTAAGAAGGAGACTGATTTCCCCATTTGTATCATTGCAGAGAAACGAAGCGGAAAATGAAAAGAGTTGCAGTTGTCGGAGACAAAGTTGACCATGAGGTTGCAAGAACCTGTGAGAGTTTAGAAATACCTTGAGAAGCCTATCAGGCTTTTCACTGGGACATGAAAGAGGAGTCTACGCCAATCTTGTTTAGACCTTAACGGGCACGAAGACGTGAGGGTTATACCACAATGCACATACACAAACCCATACTCACAATGAAAGGGTAAAATATTACAAATTTTAAAATTAGAAACAGGAACAACACACAACTGATGTTCAAGATCTGGGGAGAAATGCCCTTACATATCAATGGGCTATGTACATTTAAGTAATGTCAGATTAGTGGACCAGATTCAGGTACTCATCGTGGTAAATTTCTGTTACAAGTTTTTATAGTCTTTTCAAAATCATGTACTTGCTGAAGCTTTCCTCATACTAGCTGTGCAAAACTTTAGGGGTGATGCTATCTGATTCCCAATATTCTCCTTCTTTCCTATAAAATAAGAATAGTGGTATCTATTTCAAACACAAATATTAATGGCTAATTTTCATTTAGTGCATATTATATGTCAAGCTCAATTTTACTGCTTTTAGCAAAACTTTTAATATAATCTTTTGAGACATTTTTACTCTTATTGATTATATGGGTCAGGAAATTAAGGTAAAATAACTTTTCTGAGCACGAAAAAGATAAATAACTTCTCTGAGCAGTAAGCTTATGATAAGTGGAGCCATTAACACAACCCAATGGTACTGATAGTGAAACAGCAGAGTAAGAGGCTAGGAAAATTCCTTGGCAAGCAGAACAGGGAAATGGAGACACCTGAACAAAATAGCCAAGCAATTTACAGCCAGGTGCAGCTGGTCACCAGTGGAGAGTACCTGGCAGGGGCCAAAAGTGGGAAAACAAGGACCTGGTCCTGGGGTAACCTCTTCTCCCCTGGCCTGTCCTCCCTTGAGGTAACATCTAGGCCTCAGTTGTTTTTCAGCTCCAGGCCAAGAGAGCAGCAAAACTAGGTGGGCAACTCCAAAACCAACTGCAATGACTACAGATCCCCTGCTCTGTTGCTGACCAATCAGTAGAGATCATGGCCCTGAAAGGCCACACCTGGAGAATGGATGCATATTCTGTGGAAACCCTCCCCTGTGAACTTCCCTAAGATTCTTGCTTGCAAGAAAGAGAGAAAATCCTCAAAACAAAGGACCCAGCTTGAGCTCTCCCTCTGGGGAGCAGCCCAAGCCATTTCTTTCTTCTACCCCCACTTCTTTCTTCACAGACATCGGTCTCCTAAACTTTAGGGCAATGGGCAGCTGGCAGCTTGTCCCAGGCTGATCCCCCATCTGTCCCCAAGGCTTTATTTTCTCTGACTTCCCAGTGAGCTAAGGCAGCCCAGCATGGGCTCTTTTGTTGCTTCTATGCTAAGCCCTTCCTTGTTTTACTGCCCCAGCTTTAGTAAACATATCATCACAGTCACCTACCTGGACTAGTATTGGGAACTCTTTCCTATATGAAGTGAAGAACCCACGCGCTACAGCCGGCCCTGGGCAGACGTGCTCAGGGCTAGGCCCCTGGCCAGTAACAATAGTAGTAATATTTTATTTATTTATTTTTAGAGAGAGAGGAAGAAAGAGAGGGAGAGAAACATCGATGTGTGAGAGAAACATCCATTGGTGGCCTCTCACAAGTGCCCTACCTGGCCTGCAACTCCAGCATGTGCCCTGACTGAGAATCGAACCGGCAACGTTTCACTTTGCAGGACAATGCCCTGCCAACTGAGCCACACCAGTCAGGGTGTGCTCTAACTCCAGATTTTTTGGTTATTGACTTGTTATTCCATAATAGGCAAATCCAAAATAATTCTGTAATAATGAATCCTCTATAAAAGTTCATTCTAGACATTCTGCATACGAGCATATTTTTTTTCAAAATTTTCTTATTTCATTTGACATGGACAGGATGCCTTGACCATTTATCCTCATTACTCTAAACCTTAATCAGAGTACGAGTTAATCCATGATTGTTGGTGAATACAAAATCAACGGCAACCTGTTTCCTGATTGGGCATCAAGCCTGTTCCTAAAATAAAAACTTATTAAACATTGTTTCAGGTGGACTATGGACTCACAGAAGGAATCCCACTGTATATGCCCAATGTGAGGTGAGATTATGACTCCAATTTAATTAGCCATATAAGAAGGAGCACGTGCAGTGGATCTCAGCACTTTGGCCACTATAGTGCCCAGTAGGGGCATTGAGCTGCCAGAGACACTGTCCAAGGATGGTAGGATATTACCAATCTGGAAAACTTGGAAAACACAGCCCTTGCAATGCCACTGACCATTCATACTCTGAGTTTATGTCACCGTTTGAAAAAAATAGACTAACAATTTAATGAAGGATTCGCTCAGTTACTAGGAAGCAGACTCAGCATCAGATACACCAACCATATCCTTGTTTCTGTGAAGAAAAGAGAATAAATGTGCACATTTACCTGAAAAAATCTCTAATTCCAGTTTTCCAATATTGTGGAGAGCCATTTTCCCTGAACCTACTACATGAACCAAGTAATAAGCAAATGTTAAACCCACAGGTAAGATTTTGTAGAAATTCATGAGTCTGATATACTGGTTCAGTGAGTTCTACATTCTAATATATTAAACACTCGAAATCTTGCAATCACTGTATTTCTAAAAAGAATAACATCAAAGTAGTTTTTCTAGCATAATTACCTCTAGCTTAATTGGTTTTATTAAGTTCAGATAAAAAAATAAGAGAAAAAAAAACCCTATAACTGGTCTTTAAGTAACATAAACACTCATTGTCCGGCACAATATTACCATGCTCTCCAAAGAGTTAGGAAAGCTGGATTATCATCAGTATGTATTAGGGAAAACAAGGAATAAGTGATATAAAGCATTAAGTTAAAAATCATTTAAATAGAATTACTATGGTATATTGAGTTTCACATAGGATCTTGCATGAAGAAATTAACCAAAGTGCAACATTCCTTTTTTTTTTTTTTTAACATTTAAAGACAAAGTTTGTGCAAGGGCTTAGAGTGGTTAAGCTAATACTAGCTCTTATTATGCATTGAACTTGTCTCACCAAAGCAGGTGTTTGACATATGAAGCCTGTCTACTATACTATCAATAGTTCTATTACAGGGGATTTATTCTCCAAAAACACCTCTTATGAACAGAATTTAATTTGGATTATCTTTTCCAGATAGTAGATATCTGAGACTGTTGTCTTAAAATAAACAAGAAAGTTAAACATAAGTAATAAGAAAGTCCAATTTAATATATACTCTACACTTTCACTTTACATAACTTATCAGTTATTTCAATTTTTATAAACATTTAGTTAAATCCATTCAGTTTTCTGTTAATAACCAATAACTCATAATCCTTAGAAAATAAATCAAGTGTTTCATTTCCACATTTTCAAGAATTATATGTCATCATAACACATAGATTGCTTAAAATGGAGGTAAGTTCTTATGTAAATACATCAAACTATATCTAATTAACTATGTAATGTCATAAATAAATTATGCCTTCCTAGTGAAATAAAGTGACCAGCCACATTTGGAGAAGCACAGCAGTGACAGCTGATGACTTTATTTTTCCTGGTAAATTATAAACGGTAACAGTTAACGCTGACTGGTCACTTCGTGTGCGGCAGTCACAGGCACTTTATGTGCTTTAGCTTATTTAATCCTCACAAAAAGCCTCTGCTATCAGAACTATTACTGTCTTCATTTTATGTATAAGGTAAAGAAAGGATAATTAACTTGCTCCTGGACACAGACAGTAAGTGCTGAATATAGGATTTAAATCTGGGCAGTCCAGTCCTAGAATCAGTTCTTTTAACCACTATTTGTGTAAGTTACTTAAATATAAAACTTATAATTTGTGGACTATTATTCATGATATATCAGAATAGCATTCTCCTTTAAATAATGAAGACCATGGAAAATGATCCAGTTTGCTTAACAGGACGCCAGATGCAAAGCGGCTCATGAGTGTGCACTGTCCTGGGAAGCTGACGTTTCTGGATCACCCATGCCCTGGGGAAACGGCATGCCATTTTATTCAAAGTCCAAGGAGTTTAATTTCTAAAGAATAAGCTGAAAAAAAAATCATCTATTCCCTCATCAGAAAACCAAACAATCAACTTTTATTTCTTGAAGGTAAGGAAGATCAAATAGAAACCCTTAGATCTAATCTGTGATTCTAGAAAGGATAGAAAAATAGCAAATGTGATGATTACATCATTAAACTGTTTCTTCTGGGAAAACTGTGGTTTAACGCACAACAGTATGTAAAGTATGTTCGCGTCCGAAAACCTGAAGTGGAAATGCAGTACCTAATTATTTTTCTACTAGAATTAACAAAAATTCTTTGGAATAAGGAGTTGGAATAATGTTTAAAAAGCTAACACTTGACATTACCTCTTATTAAGTAATTATATTATTGCTTAAACCAACATTACATTAACCAAAGAAGAGAATGTAAAATCTACATATTCTATTTACATTTTTACTCCATCCACACTGTTCCAGATTCTCCCCATGCTGAGTCCTCTCTGATAATAAAATGAGATTTTGTATAATGTCTTTTAGGTTACCTAAGCAGTGATACAAAAAACTGTGTACTCACAGTTGAGAGAAATCTAGCTGGCTATCAGACAGTAACTAAGTTACCGTAAGAATTAATATCAAATAATCCTAATGATATTTGTAGATCACTTAAAAAAATACTAGTATACTTATACCTTTAGTTACCTTGTTAAGAGCATATTTGTCACTTATTTGAGTTAGCTGGTACTTGAATTTTTAGAAAAAAGAAAGATGAATATACCCTTATCCCAGCTAGATGTAGGATTTGAAATGAACAGTTTGAAATCTTCAAATGAAATACATTCAGTCTTTCGTTCATTCCACATTTTTACAAGTTCTTAAGTTATGAGAAATCTGAAAAGAATTTATAAAGAATTTGCTCCAAGGAAGTCACTAACATGATAGCTTTTACTAAGGAATTGATTTTATTAAGACTAAAGTATTTAGACTTGACTTAAACAAGTTTTCTAAGCTAGCAGCCTATGAGTATTAGAATTTCCAAGTATAACTCATAAACATATTTGGACAGATGTACAAAATTTTTATTTTTATTCCATACAAGAGAAAAATGTATGGTAGATTGAAATACTAATACTCATATGTTTAGTCATGACAATATCAGGAGGGATAGCCCAACACTTTCGACCCATTGTTTGTCATATTTCTAAATGGAAATATATTTTAAAATAAGGTGGACCTAATATATAGAGATAACAATGATTTTACAAACAATTTTTGAGAGTATATTCAAAGTGGCCTTTCCTTGTTCAAATAATACACCACATAGAACTTGTGTCAAAGACTATTTTCATTCTCACTGGAGTTACTAAACCAGGACTACAACCATAGAATATATATCTTAGATCCCGGCATCATAAAAGTCCAGAATTCTGGCTTAATTTGCAGGGAAAAAAAACCACCATCACAATGGCAAAACATCAGCCTCAATGTCAGTTTAGTTTATTGGTTAATAATATAAGCAATACAACATGGCCTAAATTCAACACATACTTAAAACATCCTCTATGAAATGATTTTAGTTAACATAAATAATATAAAAACATGTAATTTTTTTTGACAGTTTGCCTAAGATTTTTGAGCTCTGTTATTTGAGAATCCCTAGAGGAAGTTAAAAGCAAGTATTTTTGTTTAATAGGGCTAGCCAGGGAGCATCTGAAATCAGAAGTTATAGACCTGCTTAACCTAAATACCTGAGTTATAGGATAATATAATCCTAAATTACTTATAGTTGGCTTATTTAGTTGAGCCATCTTATATTAAAAGGAAGGAAAGAAAGACTCAGAAACATGGAAAGAATTGCTAAAGAGCACTCAGTGAATTAGCAAGGGAAAATTTTAAATAAAGTTAAGCTTCCCGACTAGCAGGTTTTCATTAAGTACTGCAGTGATCAAGGAAGTAGTTATACTTAGAAAAGCATAATTAACCTTTTAAATGATTTCCTAATATTATTTCAACCTACCTCACATTTTTCTCTTGTTTTGAAAAAAGTCAAGTTGTTAATTTTCAGCTGTCAATGTATATGTTTGTAAGTTAGACACAAATTCTAATCCTCATTGAGTACTAGCTAATAAAATGCATTCCCATATTTAGGAGTTAATAAATTGAAGGGACATTTGTGATGTGGCAGCATTTATCTTGATGTTAAATTCATATACCTACCCAGAGAAGGCTCATATAACAAATAATGATGATGAAAAAGAAAAATTAAAGCTACTTAAAGAAAAGGAACATTAAGTGTAACTTGTGAATTCAGAACATAGAGTTGTAGTTTAAAAACTTAATATGCACGAGATTCATGTGCAAAGTTTGTTAAAAATGCAGATATCCTGTTTTCATCTTTAGTAAATTAGATATAGTAAGCCAAGCTGAAACCTTGGTATTTGCATACTTAATGAGAACCAAAAGTGATTCTGACACAGGTAGGCTTTCTGAGTATACAAATGTTGATAAGGGGTTGCTTCCAGGTGGGAGAAACACTGACAGTACCATAAAGGATGTAGTAATTGAGATACTTCTAGAAACATGGATAATATTTGGGTATGTGGAAATGGAGTGAAGGACAATTAAGAAGAGAAAGAGAATGAGTGGACACAAGAACACCAAGATGCAGAGGGTGTTAGGAAATAGTGGTCTAAACTAGCTAAGACAAAGGAAGTGGGTGTAATGTGAGAGATGGCTGTAAATCAGGGGGAGGTTGATTAGGGTCAAGAGTGCCAAACCAAGGAGTACTGATTCTTTTTAGTAATAGACAGTTCCTAAAGATTTCTGAGCAGGAAAAAGCTTAATTCAAACTGTAGTAGTCATTTCACTATATGTACGAGGTCTATCCAGAAACAGTTCAGCCATTGTTTAATATAATGAGAATGGCTTGCACGACATTGATGTATCCTGGCAGCCAAAGAGAGTAGGTGGGAATGTGTATTCATGAACAATGACGACTTCGCTGTACTAGTTAGTGGGTGCTGTAGACACCCACTGAGTGAGTATCTGTCCTGAGTGGCTGCTGCATTCAAAACGATTGAATGAGTAGAGCAATGAATCTGCCTACATCAAAGTTTGCTTTAAGCTTAACATTCCTCTGCAGAAACTATTGGGATGAGTCAGAAGGCCATAGCTATGGGCAAGTGGTGACTGGCAGCTTCATTGTAACAACTTGCCCACTCATGCATCACGTATTGTGCAGGGTGAAAGAGAAGAGATTTCAGACCATCAATAAGATTCAGGAAAATATGACAGGGCAGCTGATGGCAGTTGTGGAAGCTGTGTGAGGTCCCAAGGTGCCTACTTTGAAGGGGACTGAGGTGTCACTGTCCTATGTACAATGTTTCTTGAATCTTGTATCTTCAGTGAATGTCTCTGTTTTTCATATTACATGGCTGCATACCTTTTGGACAGACCTCATATATATGTGTATGGAATCAGTATGTTGTACACCTTAAATTATACAACTTTTATTAAAAATAAAATTAAATAATAAAAAAAACAAAATATGAGGGGATAGATGGGGGAAATGGAGATAACGCCATGGGAGAAGATAAGGTGGCTAAGGAAAGCAAAGTGGAACAAGGCAAAGAAGGATAGTGGAAGAGTGGCTTTGCTTAGAGGAAGAGGAGACAGAGACTGAAAAGAGCTGAGAGATGAGATAATTAGAAGGACAATGAGGGGAAAGTATCGATATACCAAAGAACAAAAGGGCTGGGTCAAGGCGTAGCAGAGAAGCATGCAGGATAAAAGATGTAGACTCATTATATTGTCCAAGGGAATTGCCTACCTTGTCAGCTGCTGGTTGTAGGTTTCAAAAAGAGGCATCATTGCCATGTTCCTATTTTGCACAGACTGAAGACTGTAAACGGCAATGGGGTCTCCCTGAAGGATGCGTATTTGATGAGGGTCAGAGGAAAGGGCATTAGGATAACAATCACCTGTGACAGTATCATAACTGTAGTTGGTAGGATAGCCAAGAGCGGAATATTTCAAATACAGTGCCCAGTAATATTAGAAACAAGAAGGGGCAGGATATTGTTGGAAGAGTTTACAGAACCCAACAATCTGAAAATTTGAAAGTATGGAAGCCCTCATTTAGTTTTTAAATCCCCCCTTACTGGCTCTTGATTCTGTTGCTCCTGTGGGGGAGGAGTGAGTGGAAAGCTGGCCTGGTCAGGTAAGCCGCTTTGGGGTGCCAGGGGACTGCTCAGAAATGCTTTCCTAGCACATAATGTGCTTGGTAGGCATTTCCAGCACTTCAACATATCCCCTAAGATATACCACCACACTCCCGGCTGGTCCAAGGTAGGTCGTCTAACTTTTGAGTTCCAATTTATAGACCTGTGTGAAATGTCATCATAGCACTTGCCACTGACGCCATCTTGCTTCAGGAGAATTTCACAAGAATCAGGGAGAGAGTGACTCTTGGGAACCTTGAGCAAATCAGAGAGAAGTGATCTAGGTACCAAATGATTTCTTGCTTTTCAAATTCAACTAGGCTTCTTGAAATATTGAAGAAAAAAATCAGAGTATTTAAGAATTAAAAATGGCCAGTGGGACACCTTCACTGGGAAAAAGGAGGATAATAAAATATTTTCTTAATTATATTTTTTACATGAAAACATATTTTTTGCTTAACAGATAAAATGTCTTTTATAAAGAAAGGCTGACTAAATTTCTTGAAAAGTGTGGCAGAGCTAGATAACAATTTATCAGTTTTTCAGGCTATTAGTTCTCGTGGCTCTTAGGCCCCAAGTTACTAAATTAATCTCTGTGTGAATCCAAAGATGAATTAATAGACCTAAAAATGGCTTGTGCTTGGGTATAGGTTATTGAGCACTAAAAATAACTTTAGGACAATTTTGACCTTAACTTTTGAACAAATTAGGATTATATATCGCTCCCTTTCTTGACCTCCCATTGCAATTTTTTTAAAAAAGTGTCTGTCATGGCACCTATTTATTCCACAACTGTCTACTGGTCACTATGTGCCAGACTCTGTTGAATGTTGGGGATAAAAGGTTAAACAAGACACTGTCTCCTTTTGGAGTCTCATGATACAGCTCCTAGATTAGTTGAGGTCCTTACTGGAGGGCCTGTTAGAATCCACACCCCTGTTACAGAGGATTCCATCAATGTCTTTACATGTTTATATTCCAGGCTTTTAATGTAGGTATTCAAAAATAATAATGTTTAATTCAAGTTAATAATATAGGTAGACGATAATTTGAATAGGATGTGCCTTATAATCTTCACCTTTGTGTAAGATAGAAAAACAATATCTTTTCTTATTATCTAACTTGATTTTTGATTCATGTTGGTTGATTCTTGAAATAATTATGATCATTTGCTGCTAATAAAAGTAACTGCTTTGTCAGTGTAGAAATCAGTCACCTTACCTTTCAAATAGTTCATCTTAACAAGAACTTATGAATTGGGCAAATTCTGATTTCACAATGTACCTTGGACATCAGGAATGATTCCACAGCAATCTTCCTAATCTTTCAGAGAAATAACAGAAGGGCCTATTGATAGCTTAAAGCACTATTTCATGTTTTCTGTTGTTTTCAGGGTTTTTTTTTTAGTGTTTGATAAACACCAGAAAAGGCTTGGAATGGGTTTAAGACTTTTGAGTGTTATCAATTTATTGTATTTATAAATGCTACATTAAAATGTACATTTGTCTCCATCTGACTTGACTGAAAAATTGTTAAGTGGTTAGATTCCTAAATCTTTCCTACAACACCTATATTTGACAAAACAATAATTCAAATGAATATGAGATACAGTAAAAATAAGCCAAATTAGTAATAATTCAGTATCATTTTATTTAACTTAAAATTAGAAAAAAACAAGAGAAGGGCAGGGTAGGAATAAAATGACTACTGGTAATTGGCATCAAGGGTCATCAGGATCATGCATAAAGGACCCATCCACAAAGCCAAATTGGGGAAGGATTGAGGGTGGGAGGTGGGGGTGGGTGGGGCTGGGGAAAGTGGTGGCAGGATAATGTTGACCAAAAACTAACTAACTAAATAAATAAAAATAGATGGGGGGGGGGGTGGCGCTAAGAATAGTATAGGAAATTAAGAAGCCAAAGAACTGATATGTTCAGTCCATGGACATGAACGAAGAGGTGTGGGGATGATGGGATGGGGTGCGGGGTGGAGGGGATAGAGGGAGAAAAATGTGACAACTATAATAGTATACTCAATAAAATATAACAAAAAAAGTATAAAATGGTTTCTACATTAAGTAATATAGAGGAAAATATTTCTCTCAATTAGTAAAGCAATCTAGAATGCTGTTCTTAAAAATGATTCAGTATAATATGCTAGTTTGCCTCAAATATGAATTTTAACTAACTTAGTTGTATAACATTGGTATGTTATGAGTTGAATAAAAATGTAAATATCTACATAATATGCAGTAATAATAGTTGATGAGAAGAACATCTTTTTAGGCATCTTTTTAAAATTCCAGTTTTTATTTTAACCTTTCTTAAGTGATTTTTTTGGAAGTGTATATGGTTACTTTAAAATAATTCCTTTATCTTAAACAAATGAAATGTCCTTTTTAGCATAATCCACAAGACGTTATCAGTACTTTTTGTATTGGTATGTGCTACTGTGCCCATGTTATCAGCATCCTTTTCTTTTCAGCCTGACATTGACTGACCTTGGCTCAAACAAACTAATGTTTTGACTAATCTGGCAGAAATAGCAGCTTAACAAGCCAGTGGGAATAAGAAGAAATATAGGAAGATGGAATGTATTTTGTAGCTTATAAAGGTATGAGTTGTCTGAACTTGCGTGTTTATGCATGTGTGTGGGAGAGGGGTGGGTGAGTGCCATGTGTCGTAAGTTCTGTGATGGGGCTGCGGCTGTTTCTTACACTGCAACAATTACCTCTACATGCAACACTTGATCCTCAGCATATACAAGTTTGCAATACTTGAGAGTAGACTTTACTATACTCTTAGTGCCCATAGAGATATCACAAAATGTAATCTGGTCCTATTCATTGCAGTTTGCTGTGATTACAAGATCTTTTGGGGTAAATGTGTAGTTATTTATTAATGAAGAATTTTCATAAGTGGAACTATAACATCACAGTCTGTTAAAAAAAGTAAACTGGCTTCTTATGTTAAGATGTAATTAAAGTATATATAGAAAATATGGATATCAAAATATAAATGATATTGTGGGGTTTTGCTTTTGACTTTAAACATGAATGCTAATACTTAGTCACATGCTATAGAGTAGAAATTTGAAAGCAGATTAAGTCATGCTTGCTGTCAAACAGTGATACTCAGTGGGTTTGTCTGTCTTTAGTATAGTCTACACATCGCTTATCTTTGGGTCCATTTATTTGTTTATTCCATATTTATTGAGAGCTTAACATGGACCAGCCACTACACTATACTCTGGCAATATAGCTGAGAACACAACAAAATACCTGCCCACAAAGAGCTTATTTTCTAATTACTGAGAGTGAAAAAGCATAAAATATAATACTAGTTTGGGGAAAAAAAAACCCCAAAGTGGTATGGATGTTGGTAGGGATTGTGACGGTGATGAGGTAGTGCTATATTTAGACAGGGTAGTTAAGAAAAGCCTAAGAAGGTAACTGTTGAGTAAAATTACAGTTAGATGAGATCTTACTTGGCTTCTGCGCTCAATCTACTCTTAACCTTGTGTAAGTATAGATCACTTGAACCTGCATGGAGGATGTTAATTTTCTACAAGGTTACGGCACCAGCAGTTGATAAATTAAACAATTCAAATATTAAATACAAAGTAAATCTCAGATAGATGAAAGTGATTTTTAAGATTATAGAGTATTATATACACAACCTCATTTTTAAAATGTACTATTTGATATTCATAATTTCATTTAGAAGGCTTTTTTTAGTATCCCCCAAACTAGAAATAAACCTAGCAGTAAAAATAAGACACAATTGTTCCTCCTTGTGGAACTAAAATTCTATTCACAGAGTAGAGATAGATCTATCAAAAATGCTTTGCCTGGTGCCACTGTAGTTTGAATTAAAGATACTAATATCAGTTGTCCATGCATCTGATCCTCTTTTAGATCTGAAAAAAAATTCACCTTGCTTTTCCCCAGGGTAAAACTAGTTCATAGGCTTCCGCTTAATGAAAATAAGTACAGAGTAAGAGAATATTACAGATGCAGAGTTTTGTGGCTATATGAGTATTAGTTATTTGTGATAATATTATACAATATCTACAATGATATAGATGTGACTTAGTAAGTCTTTACTGTGTGTGAGATCCTCTGTAACTCTATACATGTTGTACTATTTAATATGTATCATAACTATGTTGATTGTATTTTATAGATGAGTTAAATAAACCTCAAAGAGGTAGTTTGTTCGAGATCATATGATTCACAAGAGGGAAGTGTAAATTCAAAGTCAGACTGGTCTAATGCCAATGTTCAAACCACCTGGCTACAAGTTAAGAAAAAGAAAAAAAAGAGATTTAGTTCCAAGAATTTGTGAAGTTATGATAAATTACAAAACTGTCAGGTAATATAACAGTTTTAGGGTTAAGGACATTTCTTTGAAGGGTTAGGTTGATTCTTAGGAGGAAAATCAAACAAGATATTCATCTATCTGATAAAACAAAAGAACAATCAGGATAGATTTTGGTTAGTATTACAAAAATTTCAAGAACACACGTTGGTATAGCCCACTCAAGAATTAAGAGAGAAGGCATCTTAATCAACAGACTCAGAATATTATAATTCCACTAAATCATTCTCTGATATTTTTTGAATGCCTATTATATTCTCAGAGATGCCATAACAATCTCTGAGAATACAGCAGTAAACAAGATCTACAATGGCACCCAACTCTCACAGAGCTTATATCTAGCAGAGATTTCTGTCCAGAGAGAGTTCCAGGTTCAGGTTGCGAATTATCTTTATCTGGTGTCAGTATTTGAGTTACAGGACTCCTCTTGATCTGAACATATGTTGACCTGGTGATCTTCTGACTATAATTGGGTTTCTATGTAGATATTTCAAATAAGAATGCACTGTTCTTGTCAAGCTAAGAATTGTGATCTACGTCAAAATGACCTATCTGGGGAAATTTAAAAAACAGTCTGAGTTATATGTTTCACTTAAGACAGAGATGTCTGCCTTCACCACTCTCATTTAACACAGTACTGCAAGACCTAACCACAGAAATAAGACAAGAAGAAATAAGAGGCACCTGAATTGGAAAGGAAGAAATAAAACTGTCATTATTTGCAGATGACATGATTCTATATAGAGAGAACCCTAAAGATTCCACCAAAAATTTAGTAGAACTGATAAATTCAGTAAAATAGCTGGATACAAAATAAATACACAGAAATCAGTTATATATTTATATTCTGATAATGAATTATCAGAAAGGGAAACTAAGAAAACAATCCCCTTTAAAATTGCATAAAAATATGTAGGAATAAATGTAACCAAGGATTTAAAAGACCCATACTCAGATATAAATAAGTGGAATCATATACTGTGTTTATGAATAGGAAGAGTTAACATTATTAAATGTCCATAATACCCAAAGCAATCTATAGATTCAAATAATTCACATCAAGATACCAATGCCATATTTCACAGAACTATAACAAATATTCTAAAAATTTATATGGAACCACAAAGACCCCAAGTAGCCTTAGCAATCTTGAGAAAGAAGAACAAAGTTGGAGGGATCATACTACCTGATGTCAAACTATACTACGAGGCCATAGTAATCAAAACTGCAAGGTATGTTATTGGCATATGAACAGACATATAGGTCAATGGAACAGAATAGAGATCCCCCAAATAATCCATGATTTCATGGTCAATTAATATTTGAGAAAGGAGGTCAGAACATAAATTGGGCTAAAGATAACCTATTCAATAAATGGTTCTGGGGAAATTGGACAGATACAAGCAAAAAAATTAAATTAGACCACTATCTTATACCATTCACAAGAATAAACTCAAAATGGATAAAAAACTTAAATGTAAGACTTGAAACCATAAAAATTCTATGGGAAAACATAGGCAGTAAAATCTCAGATATTTCTTGTAACACCATTTTTCCTGATGTGTTTACTTGGACAAGAAAAACAAAAGAGAAAATAAACATTTGAGACTACATCAAACTACCATATTTTGTCATGTACAATGCACACTTTTTTGCCTGAATTTTTGAGGGAAAAATAAAGATGCTCATTTTATGTGGGTATAATGATTACATACCATGGGTATAATAATGGGTATAATAATCCCATGTATAAAGTGCAGAAAAATGTGGATGTGCATTATACTTAGCAAAGTGTGGTAAAAACCTTTTGCAGAGCAAGGGAAACCATCAGCAAAATGAAATGACAAGCTGCTGAATGAGAGAACATATTAACCAATGATACATCTGATAAGTGGTTAATATCCAAAATTTATGAAGAATTTATAAAACTCAACACATACACATACACACACAAAACAATCCAATTAAAAAATGGGCAAAGGACTTGAATGGACACTTTTCCAAAGGGGTCATGTAGGTGGTCAAGAGACATATGAAAAGATGCTCAATCTGAATAATCATCTGAGAGATGCAAATTAAAACCACAATGAGATATCACCTCACACTTGTTAGAGTGGCCATCATTAATAAATTAACAAACAAGCATTGGCGAGGACATGAGGGAAAAAGAACCCTTGTGCATGGTTGGTGGGAATGCAGATTGGTGCAGCCACAGTGGAAAACAGTACTAAGTATCCTCAAAAAATTAAAAAGGGAACAGCATTATAAGCCAGTGATTCCACTTCTGGGAATATATCCAAAGACACTCAAAAGAATATACCCATCCCTGTGTTCAGTGCAACATTATTTACAATAGCCAACATTCAGCATAAGCCCACAGACCCATCAGTAGATTAGTGGATAAAAAAGTTATGCTGCATTTACACAATGGAATACTTCTTGGCCATAAAAAAGAAAAAAATCTTACAATTTGTAACAATATGGATGGACCTGGAGAACATTACACTAAGTGAAATAAGCCAGTCAGAGAAAGACAAATACCATATGATTTCACTCATATGTGGAATCTAATGAACAAAATAAACAAACAAAATAGAAACATACTCATAGATATAGAAAACAGACTGAGAGCTGTTAGATGGGAGGGATTTGGGACTGGGTGTAAAAAAGCAAAGGGATTAAAAAAAAACTTACAGACATAGACAACAGTATGGTAATTATCAGAAGGAAAGGTGGGTAGGACAAGGTAAAAGAGGATAAATGGAGGATAAATGGTTATGGAAGAAGACTTGACTTTAGGTGGTGAACACACAATACAACATACATTACCTGTATGTTGTATACCTGAAACCTATAGCATTTTATTAACCAATGTCACCCCAATAAATCCAATAAAAATTAAAAAATTAAATAAGCATAAAAGTTGAGTTTAAAATGTATATTATTCAAAATAATTTATAATAATTGGGTTAGAGATATTTATAATTTCCTATTTAAAAAATGTATTTGTATATGTGAAAAGTATATGTGAAAAAAGTACACAGAAAAAAGTATTCTATGTACTCTAAATAAATTTTTAAAAATATAGACCTAGGGTTTTTATCCCCATAGATACCATTTTGTGTAATATAAACTATGATACATAGATATCTCCATTTTGATTTCCTCCAATGACTCAAAGTAAGTCAACACTTTCCTAACCAAAATTTTCTACAGGAACTAATTCCACAAATAAGTAATGTTGAATGGACCCTAAATACCTTTCTTCCAAGTCTCTAATACAAAACAAAAAACAAACAAAAAAACCCCCACAATAAAACCCACAAACCTTGGAATCATAATCAATCAAAAGGCTTTACAGGACATCTGTATTGATTTTTCATTAATGATATGCCTGTGATTGCTTTTCTTTTTAGTACTACACAATTGAAAAAGGAAACTTTTAATATCTGAATTTTAGAAATCGTTGAGACGGTCAAGATGCACACCACAAGGTCATGCTAAGTTCAGTAGCAAATGGTGACATAAATGTTACTTCATGTATTCCATAGTAGAGACATTTTTTAAACTTTTTAATTGACTTTATTAGGGTGACCTTGGCTAATACAATTATATAGGTTTCAGGTATACAATTCTGTAATACATCATGTGAATATTGGATTGTGTGTTCACCACTCCCCAAGTCAAGTCTCCTTCCATCACCGTTTACACTCCCCACACCCTCTTCTACCTCCCTCCCCTCAACCCCTTTTAAATGTATACATTAAAACAAGCATAATCATGTGGATCCTTTTAGTTTTTATGAAGTGGTCTCTGTGAAACATAGACAAATATAAATATGCATGAAATAGCGTTGAGATGCAGAAGTAATAAGGACCTGTAAATAAGATAAAAAGATCTTAAGTTTACTAAGTCTCTTTTTGGCTTCCTCCCTGTCTAGGTAGTATAAAGATGTAGTCTACTGAAGCTTTTAAATAGCCAAAGTTTTATAAATGCCCATTGAATGCAACCTCAAAATCTTTACTTATACCTCAACTTCCTCAGCAAAATAGCTTTCTGTTTAATAAATATCTCCTTAAATTTTTATAAGGCAGCCAATTTTTCTCTGTAAGGAAAATTCTTTTTTAAAAAGTGCTTTACAATATTTTACAATCCATTTGTCTCTTTAGACTCAACACCCCAATTTATAACAAATTACTTCCTTTTAGTGACTCAGAAGTGCTTTTGTAGTCTTTTTATGTGGCCTATTTTTTGAGCACTTACAAATAAAATGAGTGTATTTATAGAGGATGAATAATAAGAAGAATTAGTTCAGGTAAACATGACATTAGAAACAGTAAAAAAATTAGAATTGTATAAATTGCTTTTGAAAACTACTGCTATATCCTACACCATCTGTGTCTACTTTGTTGATCATCAAAACCTTGTCTCTATTTAGTTCCTCTGCTCTGGAATGCAGCCTGAGAATAATTTTGATAGGAAAGCAAGCTGTGAAAACAAATGTAGGGTTACATTCATAAGCAGACATTTGAAGAAAGGAATGAAATGGTGTTCAAAATTGAGTGGTGACTGAATAACATTATAATTCCCAAGTCCCTAATATATCTAGCTGGTTGAAAGAGTAAGAGGATCCCATTGACATAACATTGTCAGTGAAAGTCCTTTCTATCCAACTGGCACTCCCAGAGACTCTGGGGGTAATACATTTTCTAGCTTTCATATTAAAGATTGTACCTCAGAAATAATCAAATGCACAGATCTTATTAAAATTCCTTACTATTACCAGCCTCCAATTTTTGCTCCCAGAAAAATGTCAAGGAGACCACAGTGTACCTCTAAACACTGGCTCTATTTTATTTGATCCTCTGTATCACTAATTGTACCTTTCATGTGGTTATTGATGTAAGTAGCTCTTCCAGTCTTCTGGGTTAGATACCCTTCTTAGGATCTGGTGAAAACCATATATCTTCTTGTCCATACACACAGTCACACACAAAATTTGTCATAAAATTTCAGGAGATTCATGGCTCTCCAGAAGCTAATCCATGTCCTTCAAGTCCAGAGCACTTGCTTGAAGTGAAAAGGTGAAAGAGCAATAGATATTTCGTATGGCTGAATTGAAAAATAAATTACAAGGCAAGCAATAAAACAGACAGACAAAGAAAAATCTTGACAGTGTTCTGTGTTTTGTAGGAAGAGTACTGCAATCACCTCATTCTCGCTGTCACTTACGTTGCTGTCACCTGAGGGTAGGTGGATCAATGCAAAAAGAGGCTTCTGTTTATTTCTCTAAGATCCAGACTCACTCAAAAAATGGCCTAACTTTAGAAAATTCTGAGCTCCAGATATGTCTTATGGAGACCGATTTCTAAACCAAAAATTCGGACATGTAGCCTGACACGGTAGCTGTATTTAGGGGAACATTGGTACGATCTAGGAAAGCCTACGGCGTCAGCTAGATATGTCCCTTCCCTAACGGGTATCCTCATTTCACCTACGACTCCTAACTAACCCACAAATGCTCTGTAATTATGTGTCATAAAGCCTGCAATTTATTTTGAAATTCATTAAGAATGAATTGATTGATGGATGGATACAGGAGGGATGGGTTTTAGATATGTGATGAAGCAAATAAAATGTTAATGTTAGAATCCAGGTAATATAAATGTTCACTGCAAAATTCTTCCAACTTTTTGAGATGGTTACATTTTTCTATAATAAAAATTTAAGGAAAATACAATGAAAAGGGAAGAAATGAAAATATCACAAAAGAAATAATACAAACTACTAACAGTGGTTACAGTTGAATGACAGAATTCAGAATTATGGATGATATCTGTTTTATTTTGGGATTTATGATTTATCTTTATTCTTAAATTTTCTACAAATAGTTTTTTAGGTGATAAATAACAACATGGTTTATAAAGGACTTAGAAATCTGACTGTGATAAATTAGACTGTGATGGCCGAGGGTTTTTGCTGGGGACTGATACTGGAAGGGTTTCGCAGAGTAGGTGTGGGGCTGCAACGTTCTAGTGACTGGATTTATCTTTCAAGGTACATGGGAGGAGAATGATCCCAAAGGCACTGTGCAAAGAAATAGTATAATAATATTAGCGTGTTTTTATGAATTCTAAAAAGAAAAGAACGAATTGGGATAGAAGAAGAGATACAGAGCATATATGAGGCTGATGAGGAAACACAGTAACCTACGTACCAACACCTTCAGTAACTTTACTCGATCACAGAACAGAAGCCCACAGCACACACACGCCACCACAGCTGCTTTCCTTGAGCCTTTTAAACACACATTATCAGTGAAAATATGGTAATATAATCACTCTAGTAATTATTTGTCTTTCTGAGTTTTATCTCACTTTCCTGTTAAACAAATCCAGTAAAATCAGTCATTTTTCAAGGAGAAAACACAGATCATTAGCATTAGAAAATAATATACACACATAATTTTTGCATTACAGTAAGGATTTTGCCCTTATAATATTTTGATATGTTTGTTATTTGGAGACCAGGAGACAAAATATTTACATTATAATGTCAAACCACCATCAAGACAGTGATCATTTGTCATGCTTTAAGCAGCAGATTCTGTGTATATAAGATCAATTTCTTACCACTAAATAAGAAAGGTTATCTCTTCACTCTACTGAAGGGTAAGTATTGAGGGACATCCTTAAAACATGAGGAAATGACATATTTTTATTTAATGTAATGTTTCAACTGCCTGAGACATGTATACTAAAATGGTAATTGACTGATAAGCAACAAAATAGCAACTAACAATAGTATTTGTATTCTAAATTCATACACTGTCTCCTTTACTGAGAGTAAACGTAAAATGCACAATAAATTGCCAACATAACGACATAAATGGATTGGGCCTATTTTTCTCATATCACTTAAGAATAACAATAGATGATACCATCTATCGCTTATGAATGAGAGTTTGGACAAAGTAATCAGGAACCATAAGATAAAGACAATGAAATATGTTTGACAGACTATGATCTCAATACAGCAAGAAATGAAGCAGCATGTGATCACTGCAGCTGCACAGAGGCAAATGGAATTTGGTACCATCATCTAAATCTATTTTCCTTTGTCCTTGTGATAGTTGTAACTAAAAATTAAATTCAGACATTCAAATAACACCAGGAAAGCCTCTGATTGGACTAAGTTAGAAAGAACACTAACACCTAAGTTGCCTGAAGAGCTCTATGTTCTTGACCTACCTCAGCTAGTCATTATTTGTAGGAACAAGGCAAAATAATGGGGCATATTAATTGCATGTACGACCTCAATATTCATCCTTTCCATATTCATTCCACTTGTCAAGAGAAGTGGGATCTTCTTGTAAGGGTGAAGCATATTTGACCATCCTACGTAACTTGCATTGGGCAATAGAATGAATCAGAAAGTGACAGTTGCAGACCTAATCACAAAGGGTTTTGTGTGTTTCCACTTCCCTTCTTGCACTTTTGCCAACATGATGAGAAGGGCGTGCCCAGAACAGACTGTTGGTTCTAAGCAAAGAGTGAGAAACATGTAAGACAGAGCTATCTCAGCTAAGGTATGTTAACAAAGCCCAGTGCAGAACAGAGCCCATGGTCAATTTTCAATTACATCGGTGCTCCCTGCAGTTACCAGCAGAACCAATGAACCAAGCCCAGTCTAGTTCAACTGAACCCTTCACATGTGTGAGAAATAAATGTTCTTTGTTGTATGCCACAGAGGTTTTGTGATTGTTACACAGCAGAATCTAACTGATATGTAACTTAATGTCAGTTTTTAGATTCCCTATCTTCATAAATAGGTGGTGAATATTTTTTCTAAATGGCCCTCTGTAAAACCTATACAAATCTGTAATACATAAAATATCTCAAACTTGTATTGCCTATTTCAAAATGATTGGCGAAGAAACCCTTATCCCTTGGTGTGTAAATTGTCCAGCAGGTCTATGGGTTTTTTTGTTTGCTTGTTTGTTTTGTTTTTTCTTTTGCTGATATTATAACTATGGTAAAACTTACATTATTATGTAGATCAAAAGAACTTGTATTTTATTGTTAGAGAAAGTCAGGTCTCTGCATTATTTGATGGCATTGCATATAACCAATCCTGATGAAGGAATTTAATAAAAGTGAATATCTGCAGAGCTCCACTAAAGCTGTATGTTCTTTTCAACGATAGCAACAAAACTAGCTGAACCATGATGATAAGAAAACTTGAAATGGCTATAATTTTAATTTTAATGTTTATGAAAAATATTCAACAAGCTCTAAATGATCTGCTTGTTTTTTACTTTGTTGGTCCAAGTACTCTTTTTAAAATATTCCATGAAATACTTTTCCTGATACACTTTATAAAACCATTCAATCATTATGTAACTTATGAGAATGCACTGGTTTTCTTAGTTCCATCTTTACAAATAATGCTTCAGACTTATCCAAAGAGAGGACTGCAGTTTTGGATGACTCACACTCTCACAGAACAAAGCTTTGTAAAACATGTGGTCACTGGTGATTGTCTTTAGGTGAACTTCTAAGTAAATCCAGATATATTTCAATTAACTCTGGTTTCACTATGATTTTAATTATCTGAAATAAATGAGGGGAGAAGCCTTTTTTAAAATGCCACTTTACTTGTCCTACTATCAGAAAATTTGTTTCTAGTGTATATTGCCAACAAATTGCAAGGAAAAGTGGACCGAATGTGTGTGAGAAAGCAGGGAGAAGGTAAGTTCTTTTTAAATATAGAAAGAGAGGGAAAAAAAGTTCAGGATTATACATTGATATGCCATCTCATATACCCACGGTATATCGAAAGTACTAATACCTAAAAAGCATCACATATAAAGTTAAGTTGATACTCTGAATACACTCCTTGAAATTCTTTGAAAAAGAGAAAATATTTTAGTTTTCCAGTGAGTATCTAAGAATAATTTTTTTCTGTCAAAGAAATATGGAGATATATTTTGCAATTGGTTAGATACTTTTTGCAATAGTAAGAATAACGAGCATCACTTTAGAGGGGCTATACTTTAACAGAGATTAATATTAGGGGGAAAAAGGAAACAGAAATGTACGTTTAAAAACATCACATCACCAGGCTTAAATGTGAAAATGATCCGCATTATCCTCATTTTTACTAGTGGGGAAATTATCTCAGTGAGGTTATAACCTCAGTTATGGCAGTTATCAACAAATGTTCCAGATCCCTGGGGCTCCCTGAGAACCTTTCGGGGAGCCTATGAGGTCAAAATAATTTTCATAAAAGTATTAATACATCATTTCCCCTTTTCTCTGTGTTGACATTTGTATTCTGGTACAAAAGCAATGATGGGTATAAATGCTTCCACCTTATTGCAAACCAAGGCAGTGGTACCAAACTGCACTGAGTCATTGTCTGCTTCATCACCAGGCACTCAAGAGAAAAAAAACAAACCAAAGGCTGTTTAAGCTTGACTTTGATTAAAGTCAATATTTTATTACATCACAATTCTTGAGTTAGTGTTTTTTAAAAATTCTGGTGGCATAACGGAAAAGGCACATTCCTCCCTCCATCTCATATTAAAGTAACAGTTGACACAGAGAAAAGCGCCTGTACAATTGCTTGAGTTGCAAGCTGAACTAGCCACTTTTTTACAGATTACTATTTTTACTTGAAAGAATAACTAACAGATAAACTATGATTACTCAGACTTGGGTACTGGGAAGATATTTTCTCAAACATAACAAAATAAGCTGCCACTGCAAAGGAAACAATCGACAGAGATTGTTGCCAATGAAAAAATTTGACTTTTGAGCTAAAATTAGAATTTTGGGAAACTTCTATCAACCACTGTCAAATCGATAGTTCTCCAATACATAGAGTCTTTTCTGATGAGATTCATGGTGAAATTAATGATGTTACTTTTATAATGAAAAGAATCATCATTTGAAAGATCTGAATAATTCAGTGAAACTAGCATGATGTTATAAACACATGCATATATAGAAGATTTACTAAAATTGCAAGATACAGCAATAAAATTAAAGTACAAAAAGTTCATTGATAGGGTTTTCAACTCTGCACTGCAAAAGAAATTTAAGAAACTGCTGCCTAGTAAGGTTTGGTGTAGCATCATTGAAGAATATTGACAATTATCTAAAAAGGTGTTCAAATACTCCTTCCTTTTTCAACTATATATCTACGTCAGGAGAGATTTCCTTCATACATTATGCTTCAACACTGTATTGCAACAGATTGATTCTAGATAAAAGTATCCAGGTGTCTCCTATTAAGTAATATTTGCAAGAATGTAAAACAATACATCCTTTTCACTATTTTTTTGTTTTGGAAAATGTAGTTATTTCCATGATAAATTATGTATTTATCTCAGAAAGTAATATTATTTTAATGAATTAATAAATATTTCTAAAATGATTTAGTTTTAATTTCAAGCATAACAAATACTGATAGATATAAGTCACATTTTAAAAAGCCTCTTTGGGGTACTTAATCATTTTTAATAGTGTACATCAGTCCTGAAGCTAAAGCATCTGAGAACTTCTATCTTGGTGGTAATGGAAAATGTATTAAAGCCCTGCTTAGTCTGATCCAAAGACCATGCTTTTCCCTCCTGAATTCATTATGGATACACTGCAGAGCTTTACAATTCTCAAAAATACAAGCATTATTCTCTAAATATACCACAAGAAAAAATTAACTACCGTAATGATTTAATGTTATTTTAAATATATTTTAGATCTTTATAAACCATGTAACATATGCTGACTCATATCAAAAATAATTTAAATGACATTTATTAGTATTATTTAAGTCACAGAGGCCTGAAGCAATTTTCCTTATTTACCTGAAATGTGCTATTTGGGAGAGCACATGATTTTTCAAAATACTGAGAGCATAGTATTGGAGCAAAAGTGAATCATGCTTTAATAATTTGTTCAATTAAGTTCAGAATTGCCACATCCTTAAAATTTGCTTTTCTAATATTTGATACAATATTTTTTTTCTGGTGAGACATATGCAGTTAGTCTTAATTTTTTAGATAGCTTCTAAGCAGAGCAATTTATATATTTTTTAGGTAAAAATATCTAAACTGTTAAATAAATTACATTATAGTATTAATACCCATTTTCCCATTATCAAGAAAATCTGCTTAATTTGCTAATAGATCATCAGTCTTTCTGTTTCAATAAAATTGCCAGCTAACATCAAATTTCAAATAGTTTGTTTTATGATATTGGTACAATTAAGGATGGTGTGATGAATTTTTAAAATAAATTCTCAAGCTTTATACCCAGTGATATCTAAAAAGGATGTTCATGATAGAAAATGGATAGTTCAAGTTGAAAGTTGTATTTAACTTCATCAGGATATACAACAGAACTCTCATATCTATTTGAACAGTAACAGTACTGAGAATGAAATAAATGAGCGAAATGTGATACTAAAGAATGTTTCACTTGGCTTAAAAATCAATGGCTTGTAGAAGAAAGATAATGTAACTTTTCTGAAAAACAAAGAAAGAAAAACAATTAAGAAATGGGGGTGACACAATGTGCTGCAACGGCAAAAGTGAATAATAAGAAATGAGAAACTATAAAAATACAAAACAAAAAAATCAGTAACTCATTAAAAGATCTACTGCATGAGCATAGGACGACCTACAGATAAAAACAAGAAGAAATTCAGAAAGCAAAAATGCAAAGAATCCAGGAAACAGAAAAACAAATTTGGACATTAAAAGAGATATTCAGCTTAGCTGATCTAGTTAATAATATCTAGACCTCAAAGGGAACTCAGTATTATTTTTGTTTTTCAAGTATTAATTTTTTAAAGCAAGTGAATGCTTTTTCCTCACTGAAATTATACATGAAATTATAATCCATATAATGGAAAGAAGTATAGCTTCTGTGTTTCAGTTGAGGGTGGGCAAGCTCTCCAGTCCCTAAATCGCTGATGAAAAAAACCTCTCCACAGGCTGAAAAATAGTGAACTTAAATATGGGTATGCACACTGGTTGGGATTGGGGATAGGTAGACAGCAGCATGGAAGTTAGAAACAAAGAGGGGGTAAATTGGGGGCTGTTTTAAATCCCATTGTGAGTGCAAAGATAGAGTCATGTGTATGTTGTGATGGAATGTGGTGTTACCACTGAAATGAGAAATTTTTCTGGATTCCCAGGAAAAGCTAGAGCTGTGAAATCAGACAGATCAACACAGACATCACAGATTCCTTATGCAAGACATACGTACATAGAGTCACACAAAAGAAAAATAACTGCATCTATCATACACCATTAGGAACTCTACTCTTTAAAGTTTCTTAGTTTATTTTAAAAAATATTTTATTTATTTATTTTTAGAGAGGGAGGAAGGAAGGGAGAATGAGAGGGAGAGATACATCAGTGTGCAAGGGAAACATGGATCAATGACCTCTCCCATGCCCTCAACCAGGGTCCTGGCCCCACAAACCAGGCATGTGTCCTGACTGGAAATCAAATTGGAGACCTTTTTGTTCACAGACTGATACTCAACCCACTGAGCCACATCAGCCAGAGCTGAAATTTCTTAGTTTAAAGTAGCTTGCATTCACTTATAATTATTACCTAAGAATCAGTCCTAGGGTTTAAATGATTTTTCCTTTTGAAGGATCCATGAAAAAAATTTCTTAGTGTTAGAAGCAGACCCATTTCCTGAGTAACTGCTTTGGTTTTATTTACTAGACACGACAAATCAGTAAAACTAACCATAAACTTGAACTAGTTTCCATCTCCATGTTGGTAATTACAGTCAAATTTTCATCCTGCATTTGCTAAGAGTATGTAACATATAATATCTATCTAGGTTATTAGCTTTATTCTGTGGTATATTGTATTACCTTTTCCTTATAATTGCCTTACTTCATCTTTGCCATTGAATAATAATTTGTTACCTTGTTACAATATATATCTTGATGTCTTTATAAAATCTTTTTAGAATAAAGTAGGGTATCAATAAATGAACAATATTTAAAAATTTTTTAAATATTATATTTATTTATTTTTTTGGAGAGAGGAGAAGGGAAGCAGAAAGGGAGAGAAACATCAGTGTGAGAGAGACACATTGATTGGTAGCCTGACATATGCACCCTAACTCAGGATTGAACCCAGGCATATGCCCTGACTGGGAATTGAACCAGCGACCTTTTACTTTGCAGAATGATGACCAAGCAACTGAGTCACACCAGTCAGGGCTAAATGGATAACATTTTAATCTTGTTTTCTAAATAGTAACAGTGAAAGTTACTATTATTCTAAATATATATCTAGAAATATATATTCTAAAGCAGTTTTTAAATTCTAGAACATTCAGAATCTTCAACCATAGTATTATCTTCCATCATATACAACAACGATGGCAGTTGTAATCGGTACTCTGCCAGGTTGCCCCATATAAATAACAACACACATATGTGGAATCACTGAACAGTTTAAGGTGTGTAATCTGTGGCCTTAGAAAAGAGTAAAACAGCTGGTTTCTAAAGAATTATACTCAAACATTTAGCTTAGAATTTTGGCATCATGGACACCCATGCAATAGGTAAACCAGTGTAGACTCCTTTTGCTCAGTTTTTAAAGTATATGTAACTATGTTCGTTATCTGATCAAATGAGTATTCTAAAGTTATTTAAAAGTACAATGAAATAGAGATACTAGTGAAAGTAACCAGAGAAAATACTTCCAAAACTCTGTAAAAATAGTATCATATATTTACATGTGTATTGTAATTATTATTAATAATATTTGAAACCTCAGGAGAATAAATCTCTGTTCTGAAGATCAGATCTTGGAAATAGAATTCAGGCAATAATGCCACTCAAATCAGATATTTATTCATTACATTCAATGTCATTCTGTATTAATTTCAAGAGTACCACACAATGGTTTGACAGCCATATACTTTACAAAGTGTTCCCCCTGATATTTCCAGTACCCAATTTGCACCATACATACTTATTACAATATTATTGCCCATGTTTCCTATGCTGTACTTTACATCGTCATGACTATTTTGTAACTACCAATCTGTACTTCTCAATTCCTTAACTTTTTTCACCCAGTCTTCCAACCCCGCCTCCCTCTGGCAACAATCATCCTGTTCTCTGTATTAATTAATCTGTTTCTGTTTTGTTTGTTTATTTATTTTGTTCTTTAGATTCTACCTATAAGTGAAATTCTATGATATTACTCTTTCTCTGACAGGCTTATTTCACTTTGCACAATACTATTTATGACCACTCCTGATGTCACAAATAGTAAGATTTTGTTCTTTTTTTATGGCTGTTTATTATTCATGTTTTTTAATCTTTTTTTCTTTATTTTTCTTAAATAAGACCCTTTAATGTTTCTTGTCATATTGGTTTGGTGGTGATCAAATCCTTTAGTATTTTCTTGTCTAGGAAGCTCTTTACATATTTTTCTTATTCTAAATGATAGCTTTGCTGGGTTGAGTAATCGTGGTCGTAGGTTCTTGCTTTTCATCACTTTTAATATTTCACAACAATCCCTTCTGGTCTGCAAAGTTCTGGCATGATCTGCAGCCATCTACTGGGTAAGCTGGCTCTGGGGCCTCGCAGGAGGTGCACGTTCACTCACCACCAGTTCCCTGCCCATGGCCACTCAGTATGAGCTATCACTCATGCTGAGCAATATTCAGCTGGCTGCCACCTGTGCTGGGTTTTAGAGGTGCCCAAGGGAGGCCAAGCTTAAAATCCAAGCCAATTGCTACTGGTGCTGGACCAGAGGTCACTTATCAAGAGGTTCAAGGTATGCAGAGGATAGATACTTCCTATTTGAGATATTTTAGGAAAGTCTGAAGCATGAGACAAGAGAGACCATTTCCATGGAAAGCCCACTGGCAATGGCTTGGGTGGGCCACAAGATGGGTGGAAGGCGGTTTCAAGGAATCTTCAGGGTAGGGCCAACAGTGTTAATCCAAGGTGAAGGAGACTCAGATATGGTGCCTGCCTACTGGCTCTGTGAGGGGAGAGCTAAGCAAAGGAGCACTGGCCTCTGCCAGCACTTCTTTCTATGGGAAAGCTGTCCCTCCAGCCCATACCCTTAAGCCAGACAATTCAGTCTCTTCTCTTATGTCCTTGGTGCCTTTCAAGCTGATGGTCCTGTGCTGGAGCTCAGAGAGAGGGAGTCCTAGTAAGTCTGTATATGGCCCTTTAAGAGGAATTGCCTGGGCCTCTGGGACCCCTTGGTCTCATTCAGTCACAACCCTTGTTGATTTTTTTAAATTCATTTTTTATTGTATTTTTTCATTACCATTTATCCCCCTAAACCTTCCAGTGCTTGTCAACCTTCTTTCAATCTATAAGTCTATGTCTATTTTGCTTGTCAGTTCAGTTTGTTCATTAGAGTCTGCATATGAGTGAAATCATCTGGTTCGTCTTTCTCTGACTGGCTTAGTTCACATAGCATAATGTTCTCCAGGCCCATCCATGCTGTCACATAGGGTAAAATTTTCTTTTGTTTTTTTTAAAAAGAATTTATTTATTTATTTTTAGAGAGAGGGGCAAGGAGAGAGAAAGAGAGGGAGAGAAACATCAATGTGTGGTTGCCTTTCACGTGCCCCCTACTGGGGACCTGGCCCACAACACAGGCAAGTGCCCTGACTGAGAATGGAACCTGTGACCCTTTGGTTCGCAGGCTGGCACTCAATCCACTGAGCCACACCAACCACGGCTCTTTTCTTTTTCTTTTATGGTCGAGCAGTATTTCATTGTGTAAATGTACCTTAGTTGTTTTATCCACTCATCTACGGATGCACACTGGGCTGCTTCCAAGTCTTGGTAATTGTAAATAACACTGCAATGGACATAGGGGTGCTCATATTCCTTCAAATTAGTATTTTGGGCTTCTTCGGATAATTTCCCAGAAGTGGAACTGCTGGGTCATAAGGGAATTCCATTTTTAATTTCTTGAGATATCTTAATGCTGCTTTTCGCAGTTGCTGTACCAATCTGTACTCACACCAACAGTATAAAAGGGTCCAACTCACTGAATGGGAGACCATACCTGCCAATACATCTGATAAGTGATTAATATTCAAAATTTATAAAGAACTTAAAAAGCTCAACACCAAAAACACAAACAATCCAATTAAAAATGGGCAAAAGGCTTAAATAGACACTTCTCCAAAGAGGACATACAGGTGGCCAATAGACATATAAAAAGATGTTAAATGTTTCTAATCGTCAGAGAAATACAAAATTAAACCACAGTGAGATATTACCTTATACCTGTCAGAATGACTATCATCAATAAATCAACAAATGACAAGTGCTGGTAAAGATATGGAGAACGGGGAACCCTGATGATTTTTATGTCCAGAAGTTATGGGGACTTCTCTTCCTGGTACCAAAATCCTGGGCCGGGTGTTCTGATGTGAGGTTGGGAATGCCTCACTACTTAGAGTGGCCTTCACAGCTGAGATATCCGTCCCCGTTTTTAACAGCCACGTGTGGGTGTGGGACCAGTCCATTCCACATCTCTGCCCTTCCTACCAGCCTCGATGTGGATTCTTCTCTATGTCCTTAGCTGTAGGACTTTTGTTCAGCTGAACTTCAAGCAGTTATGTAAAATGGCCGTTCTATAAATTTAGTTGTAATTTTGATCAGATTATGGTGGTTACCTACACCACCATCTGGCCAGGAACTTCATACAGATATTATCTGCAGGAACTTGGGTTACTTAACTAACATCAAAAAAATATAATTTGTGGCCTATTGGGCCAGGATTTGAAGATACAAAAAGGCAGTGAATGTGGACATTTCTTCCTGAGAATGTATAACTTGATTGAGGGGGATATTATACATATAAATAGTAATTATAAGAAATTTCTCATAAGTCATAGAGAAAGTAAGAGTTATTAAATTCTGGTGAAATTTCTTCTTGTTTGGTAATCTGAGAAGCCTTATGGAAGAGGCAGCTTTTGAATGGATTGAAATAATAGAATTTACTGGGCATTCGGTGACAATTTCACTTAAAAGAAACACTTATTCACAAAGGCATGGGAACTGCCCCTTTTGGCTAAAGAAAAGGCATCTTTTGGAGGAACAGAAAAACTTACCTGAAGTTATAAAAACACTAATAAAAAATGAGGCAGATTATAAATGCCTTGCGGACCAGACAAAAGAGCATGTGGACTATAATTTAATGACATCGAGGGACTCTGATTTATAAGGTTCAGACTGTGATCTTATTTGCAGATACAGTCTAAATTTAGAAAAGATAGCGAGTACTCATTCCATAGTCATTCACTAATAAACAGAATAGAACCTTGTTAATTAGTAAGGCTCTAGTTAGCAGAAATAATTTCAAATCTTAGCTTTGTTTCTTAACCTCAGAAAAGTTACTTAACCTCTGTGTACCTCACTTTCACCATCTACAAAATAGAAATACTAATTGTACACTAGAGTTGTTTAGAATTAATTCAAATAATTATGCAGGCAAGGCATAATACTTGGCATCATACAAGCTCTGTGTGTAACATATACATATTGACACCAACACATTTCTAAACACAAAAATATTACCTATAATTTGTTACTTCTCTTGATAGCTATGCCAAACAAAGAACCACACAAATTTTACCTTATCACAAAGTACTTTTTCCTAACTACTGACAAAAGCACAGTAATTAGGACCTGGAAAAAATCTGCAGTAAATGCACTGGTGAGAAAATATATATGCAGAAATTGGAACGTTTTTTATGACACAGAACACAAAATGAATGAATGAATGAATGATTAATAAATAAATGAAATAAAACACACCTTTCCATTAATCAAAAACCTTTCCAAGGCTATCCAGACAATTTCTCTATGCCTTATTTGTTAGTTAATACAGCAGAGGAGTTATGTCACTGAAAGAGGTCTAAAAAGGTTACCGAATCCATCTCTCTCCTCCAGCTGGGACCACACTGACACGAGAGAAACTCATGGAATTCCTCTACCATCGATTTTTAAAACCTACAGAGAAGCTGATTTTTCAGTTTCCCTTGTAGCCTTTTCCAAGGTTCAATGGCCTACTATGTCAGAAAATCCTCATTGCCAGTTAAATCCCTCTTATCTGTCCTATCGTGTTCTGATCTTAGTGTCATTAGAAAGTGTCGGGTACTGAAATTTAAAAATCTATTTAACAAACATTAGGAAAAATTCAGTAATTTTTCTTCAACCTGAATAATTTTCTGATAAGATTCCAATAAAATTCTGATAAGAACACTTTGCTTCCTCAAAGCTTGAATAAGCCCTGGCCGAATAGTTCAGTTGGTTAGGGCGTCCTCCCAGGCACCAAGGTTTCGGGTTTGATTTCCAAGCAGGGAACATATAAGAACCAACCAGTGAGGGCATGAATAAGTAGAACAAATTGATGTTTCTCTCTCTCTCTCTCTCAAATCGGTAATTTTTTTTTAATTTTAAAAAAAGCTTGACTGAGAGTGTAGTTAAAGACTGCATTTTCCAAAGATGGTCACAGCAGTATCTCCCACCTCAAATGTTCTTCTTTCTAGAATCTTACCTCTCATCCATCACGAGGTTAAATCTAATTCCCTTCCTGTTAAGCTTGTAGCTTGTTTGTAACCAATAAATTGTGACTCAAGTGATGCTATGTGACTTCCAAACTAAGGTCAGAAAAAGCAATTCAGCTTCTACCTTTCATGCAAGGGACCATGAGCCAGCATGTAAGTAACCTGAGCACCCTGAAGCTTCCATGCTGTGAAGATGCCAAAGTCAGCCCATGTAATGAAACCACATGGGGCAGCCCTGCGACTACGCGCACACAGAGAGATGCCCTAACAGACCCCTGCTATTCAAGCTCCAGTTACCATGGGGCTGCAACTGCATAAGCCACTCCAACTCTGAACTCTCCAGACAAGCCTCTCTCAAAATCTTAACCCACAGAAATCATAAGACATAGTAAAATGATTAATGTTATTCAAAATCACTGTGTTTTTGGATGATGTTTTATGCAGTAATAGTACTTAGAACATCCCCTTTATTAGAACACTATAGAAATATATGTCTAAGCTATAGGTTCAGTATTTATAAAGGAAGATAAAGTTGATAAGCTTCAACCAACTTGCCGAAAGGGGCCCTACTCTTTTTAAAAAATGCTTTTATGAGTGATAAAGCAACTGAAGGTGATTTGTAATCTATAACACACTATCCAAATGGTAAATGGTTTGGCTAAATGATATGATGAATTCTACAAAATAAATGCGGAACCTCTGAAAAAGAACTTTTCTCATTATTCAAGACTTGGGGCAAATATCATTTCCTTTTGATGACTCCTCTGGTATTCCCAGAAAGTGTTAACTATTTTCTCTTCTGTGCAGGACATCTTGAACTTCTATTACTCCAGTTATAAGAGATAATCCTTGGTTTAATTTTTCATGCCTGTCTCTCCTAGTAGACTGTAACTTCCTTGAAGACAGTTCTATGTATTATTTATCTTTGTCTTTAGATCCTAACACAATATCTGTCACATAGTAAGCACTAATATACATGTGATTAATGAACAAATGGACAAATAAATGAATATTATCTGGCAATGTATGTGGGTGTGGCCATGCACCAAAAGACTCTTTAAACATAAGTGAACAATTTGATTTCAATTTTCAAAAGACTCATGAGACTCTAAGAGACAATAAGAAGGAAGTCTGCCTTCCCCTTTTAATGTCCATGCTAAATAGTTCCACCCCAATGAATCATTTCTAGGAAGTAGTTTCTCACTACTCAATTCATTTATTTTCTATATGAAAAGTTTCTGAAACTCTGAAAACATCCTGAAATCCCCATCCTCCTCTGATTACAAAATATTTCTTACCTATCTATTTTTTATGGTGTATATGTTTACTTTTTGTAAATTCAAAAATAATTTCATTATATACAGGAATGAAGAAATGCCAAAGCTTAATGTTCTTTTTTCTTTTAAAATCACCATAATTTTATGTATATATTTTAATATGACTAAAACAATAATTGAAATGTATTTTTAACTGTTCATAAAATCTACTCATATCTTTTTTTGTTAGGATATTTCTTTACAAATGAATCAAATTTCCTCCCATAACAATTTTTCAAAAGGAAAATATTGTTAGTCACTACCAAATTTTCTCATTTGAATAGCAGTCACATCTTTGTTTAATATTTTTAATTTAAATCTCATTTGAATTGTATTGTGTTATCTCCTCTTTTTATTCTTACCTCACAGGCTAATTCACATTTTTATTGGCATTTCACAGGAATCCCATATTTAGTGCCATTTGCAAATTGTCTTGTTAATCTGGCTGATTCATCTTGCAGAATATGAATTAAGATGTTTAAATATTACAACATAACATTAATTCCTTCATTATGTACTGGTCCTACCTATCACAGAGAATGTTCCCAGTAATTTTGTATTTTTGTTCATTGTGATTTATATGCAATTATGGCTACTAGTAATTTTGCATAAAAATCTCTTCTATTATGTATTTATGCTTAATGAATAAAATTTCTTATTTTAGGTTAACTTTTGGTATCTGCAATGAGAGAATGCTCCTTCCTATACTTTTTAAAATTTAGGGTTGAGCCTGCTCTAAAACAATTTAGTGATATAAGCTGTCCTTCTGGATAGGAACTAACAGTAAAAATACCTATAATAATAGAAGTCTACTTTTACTGAAGACTTACAATGTGTTAAGTGTTTTCCCAGGCACTTTTATACTGATAATTAGAGCTAATCTAGCTTACCATGAACCAGGACCATTCTGGTGCTTAACATACATTAACATATTTAATCATCACTACAACTCAGAAGCAAGACACTTATATTATCCACATGTTACCCAGGAGGAAACAAAGCACAAAGTCAACCAACTTGTAAGCAATTGAGCGAAGATTAAAACCCAGACTCTCTGACCCCAGTGTTTTAACGATGCTCTTTTTCTTCTCATGCACACTACAGAACAGCACTCCTATTAGTTTTTAATTTCAGCTCCATTTTAAATATAGTAAAATGAGTGTAAAGATAGCTCCAAAATTCCCATTTGAACCTTTACCTGTCTGATTGCAAAGCATATGTATTCTACATAGTACTAGTGAAAAGACACAGCGATGAAAGGTGAGAGGAGAGGGGCTAACTCTCTGGCCCTTGCAGATAAGACAAGCCTTCTGTTCCCAATTTCCCGCTCTCCCTCTTCTGTACCACAGCTTTTTGAAACATACGTGACACATTCTTCATACATCACAGCAGTTCAAGATGTGCGTTTCCTGTTAATTAACATACAGTTGATCTCGATACAAAGAAACTTTCTTTCCAGAGGATTTGGTAACTTGTGTCTCATTCAATATTCTGCTCCTAATAAGGCTTGTACATTTAAGAGTTAATGTATCAGGCTCAGAATTGGTAGTTAATCATAATCAATGAGAATGTCGGTAATTAGAATAAGTTGTCCACTTAATTGGTGCTCTTTCTGTCTATATGTATTTTATTATTGATGACCACTTCCTATTGCCCTTATTTTAAGAAGTGACTACCAACATTACTTTGATACCCAGAAAATTGCTTGCCTTGTATTTTACTCGTCTACCGTTTATTGAATATTGCTTTATTCTTTCTATTCTCCTTTATTAATGCATAGTGTTATCATTTAATATGATGATTAATGTATCTTTTCTGCAGTTACCTGTTGAACTAAAAAAAAAAAACACTTTCATGTCAAAAGTAATTCCTTGTAACTCTTAAGTTCATATCCATTATATCAGCAATATTTCCTCCACCGACCATCTGGGCCGAGCTAGCCTGTAGAAGCCTACCATCATCTCAACCCTGTCACATCAATCAGATCTGTTGAAACAATTTTAAAAACTGTGAGCTTCACTCTGTCATTGTTAAATGATCCCTTTTACCCACTGCTAAAAATATTACATGCCTTCTGACTTTGTTTAATTGTTCTCAAAGAGCAATTTCGTAGACTGTCATTATCTCTTAAAGTTTTTGAAGAACCAGCTCTCAAGCAGAAACTGAAATGATGAAGCTCAAAAGATTAGCATATGACACCAGAGAGGGTAATACTAATATAGTCAAAGCCCCATAGTGCTATTGGCTTCATAGCTAGCTGTGAGACTCACACTCTAAGCTTCCTCCCCCAAGCTCCACCCTCTCTGAGACTCTTTTTTCAGGACAAAACATCAAATTCTTATATACTCAGATACAGGAGCTTACAGACCCCGAGGTTAATTTCTGCCTGGATCACGCTCTGTGGCTTTACTCAGTCTAAAATTTTGTGCCAAAGAATGTTTAATGAGCTCCAAAGAGGCAATCACCAGCACAGAAGTGAATTTAAATTTCACACTAATGCCAGCTAGTGCTTCATGGGAAGAACTGCAGCCAACCAACCTACATTTTATAGCTCTTTTCCACATTTGCATTTGAATTTTCTTCTATGCCACTAGCACCTCAATTTGTTTTTAATACACATTGTTCCAAAGTACAGGTTTTAATGTTATATTTAGATATTTCATTTTGATTTAGCTGGTGGTTTTCTGATTTTATATAAGGCACATTAATTCTCTGCCTCTTCCCCTCCCCACCTCAAATTCTTTCTACTTTCACTAAGGAATAAAAAAGAAGGCACAATTGAATAAATTACAATTTGGCATGGAACAACCTAATTTCTCCTGATTACAATAAAAGATAAAATAAAAATCATATATCACTGTGTTTAATTTTGCCACTGTTGATCATTGCGGTTTAAGGATCACTAATCAATTTATAAGACCTTCCAAATGTCAAAAATGGAATCCAAATGATAGATTAGAGGAACTGTACCAAGAGCACTTAAGCCTCACAGCCAGGCATGCCAGCATCAGGTTGATGATAATGTTCACTGCGCTTAAACTGGGCAGTTTTCCTAACTTTCAAAGGAATTTTTATGGCTTATACATACATGGCTTGTACCACTGGCAAGGTGGTAACAACGCAAAAAAACAAAACAAAACAAAAAAACACCTTTTTAATCCTGACTGGGCACTACTGATTTCTCTTTAAGAGGGTTAAATCATAAGATTTTATATAGTAATTCCCTATGGTCCAAGTTAACTTGGAAAATATTATCGTTTTAGTACCAAATATTAGCTTGGATCTAAAGTAGTAAAAGGAATCATATCAGAAAATAATCATTTAAATCATTTATTCATGTTTATTCATACACCTGATAAATATTTATTGAAAACGGCTTTATACCAATCATTATGGGAATCAAAAGAGGTAATAAAAACTCTTAGAAACTGAGTCCATTAACAAGGAGTTGGCAAGGAAAGTCCTTTTCAAATAAAGGATAGTTCAGGGATATCTAGTTTTCTGATTGTGAAGTATTCAAATAATGGTCCTCAGTAAGCTTGGGAATCAAGGAGTCTGCCGTCTTGGGAACTGCTCCACCTGGCAGTCTCTCCACCTCATACCAGCCCTGATCTCACTGGTAGCTTTAGTCTGCTGTAAGCTCAGCTGCATCTGTGGTGGCTCAGCGAGCTGGGCACAGAGCTGAAGGAAGCAAGGATGAGAATGTGTCCCTGGAAGTTAGCACAGGGCCTGGTTTTCTGCCAAAGGTTTTTAGCAACATGGGAACAGGTGGGAAGGGAGTAGACTCTTGTTCTAAGCCAAGATGTTAAGTTTTTAATGAAAAGTTTGAAAAGTACATCTTACTGCATCTCACCATATGGCTACTCGACTGGTCCGCTTTAGAATTTCATGATGCTGTGTGTGTTCGATGCAGTCATTTCTCTGAAACACATTCATTTAAGACTGTGAGCATAATTCCATCAGAGTTCTAAGTTCTTTTAACGTTAGCTAGTTACGCCTCAAGAAATACACTTCACCAGCTATTGGTTTTCCTGTGAGTGAATCCCAGTTTTAATTACTTTGAAAATACTCTTCCTTGAATATTTAGAGGAGAAGCAGGGTTGGGAAATTAAAAGAAAGAAGGGTGGTGGATCGGGAAGAAAGGAAAGGAAGAAATGAGTGGGGAGAGGAGGAGACGCAGGAGAAAATACTTCCTTAAAAACAAATATTAAAAATCATCCCTTCTTAAAGCCATGATGACAAGTAATGAAATTTGAATTATGGAACTTTCATATTTAACGTGAGGAGTCTTTTTTTTCTTTTTCTTTTTTTTTTAGTTCATTGACAATAGATATAAGGCAAATAACTGAAAAAAAAAGCTTTGAAATCAGATATAATCCAGTGATAGAGGCTTCTGTCTGGAACTTCAAAATAAAGAAAGAGAAATAAGAACTTCTTCAAATTCGCTTTTAGCCTTACGATTTTTTGTAACACTGCATTAGCATTTTACCTAATCTTATTGAATATAAAGTAATTAATTAATGCCAAGACACATTATGGAAAAGTAAAACACTCAAATGATAGTAAATCTACATACATTATTTGATAGCAATCCCATGTTCTTTATGTCTTTGATTATATATTTTTAAATTCTATTATAAATTCTGTTATAAATCTGAATTCTATTCCAGGTAACTTGACAGGACATTAGTTTGTGAATAAAAAATTTGTAAGTCACACATGCTTAAAGGATTGAAATTTCTGTGACATGAAAAAGCCAATGACAGAACTTAATCTAGGCTCTGAATATAAAATAAAAAATATCAAACACATTTTTTCTTACTGGATATTTTCAGTCCATTGAGCTGAAGACATAATTTGATTTTCCCCCCAAATAATCAAACTTAAAATCAAAATTCAGTTCCATAGGGGTTTTTCATAATTCAAAATCCTTGTTTCTCTATTTGTGTAGAAAGTGCTGTGATAAGTATGTTCATGTGGCTATTTATGCAACGTGTACTGATCATGCATTTACTGCGTCCATGGAACTAGGTGCCACTGAGGTGCTACGGTGGAAAGATGTTAGCAATAGAACCTGTTCTTAAGATCCAGTTGTAGAAGACGACGAGCACATAAATAACTAAAATACAAGCCATAAGACACTTTGTTTCATGATATAAAAGTGGTTTTTGGTTAAATGTTATCAATGTTCAGAGGAGAGATTTTCTTAACCTGAGTTCAGGAGAGCAGAAAAGTTTTTCAGAAGACTTGGCATTTAAGTAAGGCCTTGGCAAATAGGTAGGATTTAGATACATGCCTCCAGGGAAAGGAAATCTAAGTGGAGGGGGAAAGAGGGTAGGGCACTATTCTAAACACTCATGGTATTACAGAGAACCTGACAAGCACAGACCTTTGTTCTGGAGCTTATGTTCAGGTGAGAGAACAGAAAATAAATATAGCGAGTAGGTAAATTACATGGTATACTGGTAGGTGATAACTGTAATGGAGAAAAATAAAGCCGAGTAGGGAGGATGGGGAATGTAGTCCCATTTTAAATGAGGTAATCAGGATAGGCATAGCACAAAGAAGACATTTAAATGAAGCAAGTGAGAACGCACGCCCAAAGATCGTATCTGAGAAAGCTGAAGCACAACAGGAGTGTTGATTGATGAAGTCGTTGGCAGAATAGGGATAGATTGTAGGGGGCCTCCAATGCCAAGTTAAAGAGTTTGGATTTCATTTTAAAGACACAAAGATGTTAACAATTTTTGAAGAAAGATTAAAAAAGACCTGGACTGTGCTTTATGTAGATGATTCTGGCAGATAGTTTTAGTGGAAGGGGCAGGAAAGAGGCAGGGAGACCTCCTACATCCCCCAAATTAGGATGTTCAAGGACTATTTTAATAGTCCAGAAACATTTGGCTTATATAAACTATTTCTTTTTATTCATACATTTTATATATATATATATATATAGAGAGAGAGAGAGAGAGAGAGAGAGAGACAGAGAGAGAGACAGAGAAACTTTTACATATCAAATACTACTCCAGACTTACAAGATGACTTTAGTGAACAAAACAGACAAATATCCCCACCCTTGTGGACCATGTATTCTGGTAATACACATAATAAGCATAACATAACAATAAATAAAAGTAAATACAATATAAATATACAGTATGGGAGAAGGTAATGTGTCCTCTGAAAAAAAATACAAAGTAGACTAAGGGGACCAAGAGAAGACTGTGGCCAGGGGACAGAGGGGTGGAGAGCAGGGGTAGGGTTAATTACTGTCCTTTACTGAAGGCAATATTCGCACCTTGAAAAAAATGTTATAAAAATGTCTATGCTGACATAAGGTAGATATAATAAAAATCATTTAATTTTAAAACACATCAATATAATACAATGACCCAAGAAACACAAAAGTATTTCTAAATCTCATGTCTTAATCTATATAAATAATGATGTATATTACCCATAAGTTACACTAGGAGAGATTCCAAAAGTGAATAATGTTAAAGCTTTGTCTTTCCAGACAGAAACCAGACAAATATATCCCACAAGAGAAACACACTGGACTTTAAATGACAGAGGAAAAAAATGCGCTTCTAGAGTCCTTGATACGCATAAGAAATAAAACAGTAACTTGTTCCCTGATATGTTACCAGTTAGGTACACAGCTTTGTAAAAAGTTAGAGAAAATTAATGCTCATATCAAGTTCAAATTCAAGATACTATTTTGTTCCAGTGACAAATTATTTTCCCAAAAACACTGGCTGCAAGTTTTTTCAATTATATTTTCTAGCAACATATTTGTGAGTCAGAACAGTGTATTTTTTATAACGATCTTTGTTCATGATAGTTTTATATTATTTCTAAAATTAGACCTGGAAGTGGACAAACTCTTGGAATGGTACTGTTCAGATAAGTCTTTTGGTTACTATCCAACAAAAGGATGGTGAAAGTCCAGCAAGTCTCACACTAAAGGATCTATCTGGCCCTTTTGAGTTTCCAAATATAGATTACTCTACTCATTTAGCAACTACAACTCTGTGCCTACTCACAACAGTGAAATATAATGGGCATGACTAAGTTGTGATATTATAACAAGATTGTCCAATGTAGGAATAGATTACAAGACACAAAGTAATATTTTCTAACAACAACAAAATAATTTCTTCTTTGATAAAGGTGAAGGAATTCATATCAGAACAACCTCTTGGAGATAACAATGATAAATCTGGAAAAAGTACAGTAAAAGACTTTCTGAAAGCACTGGGAAGTAAGCAAAAGTAGGTGGAAACAACAACAAAAAAAGAATAGTACTAGGTGAGTTTCCTAGGATTCTTACTGCTTTTTGCCTCAGGAAAGAACCCACACGGCAGTTGCAGAGTGACTTGAAGTTGGATAGTTCTCTTGTTCTATGGCTTGAAAAATCAGAGGTCAATTTAGGGGGTACTACAGGTCCTGGGAAAGGAAAGTGGAAGTTCTGGGCCATTACCCTTCAACCTAAGAACAAAGAGGGCTCATGGTGAACAAGTTGGGTTTATTGACACAGAAGTCAGAACACACACCATAGGGAACCATGCAGTATCATCTCACATATTCTAGAGTTTGGGCCTGTATTATGTTCTTTCGGGGACTGTTCAAGAAAGCGGGGTTTTGCTGTGGATTTGACAGAGTTAGAGAGAAAGTGGAGGTAAGGTTGATAACAAGGCAGCAGTCACTTATATTAGCCACAGAGGGAAATTTAGTCAATTTTACAGATTGGGTAATTTTCTTGTTTTTGTCCGTCTTGGGGTATGACTATAGAGTGATCTTGTTTTTGTCTTGATTCATCGTGGTCACAGAATAGCCCTATCTGATATTTGCATTCTGTGATTTTGTTGTTATTGTTGTTTTTATCTTAAATGATAGAACACTACAGCCTACTGTGAGTGCCTGGCTAACTCCTAGCCACACAAAGTCAACCTGTTAGTTTCAGGTTACCTCCTAGCTGTCAAGGTCTCCTTTCTTCTGTCTCATCTGGAAAGGGGACAGTCACAGAAGAAAGCTTCAAATTCTGCCCAGATATCTGGCTGATTCATGAACTGCCTATTCTGGGCAGAGTCCATGCAGCCTGGTTAAAGCTAAAAAGGTTAAACAAATTTCAGTAGCCGCCCACTCTACACAAGACAGAGTGAACATGTCTGGTTTTAAATGGGTAATACAATTTGAAACCAGCAGGATTAACTGAAACAAAAATAAGCACTTTTCACGAGAATGTAGCAAAAAGCAGAGCAAAGTCCAGGTACAATTAGAGATATTAAGAAATAAGAAAATGTAACCCATACTCAAGAATAAAAGAAATTAATAAGCATAACTAAAAGATAGCCCATATGATGGAATTAGCTAACAATTATTTTAAAGTGGGGATTATAGTTATGTTTAAGGGCATAAAGTAAAAATATTAATAATAATCAGTGAGAAGACAGGAAAGCTCAGTGGAGAAATGAAAACTAAAAATAAAAATAAATTCAATATCTTAAAAAAATTCACTGATTGTGCTTTATAGCAGATTTCTGAAGAAAACAGACCAAAGACTTTTATCAGTAAACTTGAAGTGGATTGACAAAAATCATTCAGCTTGAAGTCATGAGAATAAAGATATTAAAATAAATAAACAGAATGTATGTGATTTGTGGTACAACATTAAAAGGTGTAACATATGTATCATTGGATATAGGAGGAAAAAAAAGAATGGGAGGAAAATATTTTCAATATAAAAATAATGGCCAAAACTTTCCCAAATTTGGTAAGGAACATACATTTACAGATTTAAGCAGTTTAGAAAACATCAAGAAGAATTTTTAAAAATTCAAATCATACTCAAATGGTTGAAACCCTAAAATAAGAGAAATAATTTGAAAGCAGCCAGAGACAAATGACGCTAACTTCTTCTTAGAAGCAATGGAGGCTAAGAAAGAAAGGGTGCTGAAAGGAAAAGACTGTCCAATGAGAAATTTATATCTGATAAAAATAGCCTTGATGACCGAAAATGAAATAAAGACATTTTCAGATAAACATAAACTAGGTGAAACCATCACTTCTTGTGTGCAGATCTGAATGACAAGTAATGGAAAAGAAAGTTCCTCACTCAAAGAATGCTGATATCTGATGGAAATCTGGATATTTAGAAAAAAGATGAAAAGCACACAAAATGCTGAATACAGGTGAATGTAAAAATAAAAGGAAACTGAAAGTTAGTGATAAAATAGTTAATGATAATAAACTCAAAGGAAACAAACCGTACTTCAAATGTCCATTGTGAAGTACAACGACTTGCCGATCATTTTCAAATTATGTTAAGATGGTTTTGAGTGGTGCCAGTTGCACTCCTCTGGATACTTCGATGGTCAAAACAGTGTCAAGTTTAGCAGTAAGTGCTATTTTAAGGACATTGTTTGTTAGCATTGCCAAATTAAATATTCTTGACACAAATAGTGAGACAACTTGGGCAATCAATTCAAAAAGCATTCCTTTGTGAAATTAATTGGAAAATTAGATTTCATGTTTAAACGTAAATTCTAAGTGATTCACTAAAATAGATTAAAACAGCTTTCAAACTAACCACTGTCCATGTTGGTGTCCTTTACTACATACATCTTCTTTTTCAAACAAATTTAAACAAAGAGAAGAATGAAGGCAAGTATCCTGACATGTCAGATCAGCTTACTGTAGGTGAGGACATTCATTTCTATTGGAGTTACCAAGTTTTTTGCTTAAATGACTCTCATTGCTCTAACATGCCTTTATTCACCTTGATTGATGGTCTCTATTATGAAAAGATGTATTATAAAGCTCAGAATTTGCTTTTACATGTGCTGAAATTCAACCTTTGCAGGCCAAGGTAATATCATTTACACTATGTTCAACGCCTTATTACTTAAGTTAGCAGAGCATTTGAAGACTGGAGGTTTAATAATGCACTTTTATAAAAGGATAAGAATTTGTCATAGTAGGGCATAGATAATAAATGATTCTGAGCTTAAGAATAACTTTTTGTCTTGGCTGGGTAGCTCAGCTGGATAGAGCATCATCCCAGTACACCAAGGTTGCAAGTTCGATCCCCGGTCAGGGCACATAGAGAAAGCAACCAATGAATGCATAAATAAATGGAGCAATCAATCAATCAATCTCTCTCTCTCTCTCTCTCTCTCTCTCTAAAAACCAGTAACAACAGAAAAAGAACAATTTTCTGTAAGTGTGTGGGTGAAGCACAATAAACGAAAAATTAGGAGTTCTGAATCACAGTTCTGGTCTTGGTAGCAACCTGGATATGGCAGCTTCCAAAAATCATTTAGTCTCATTTATTTTTGTAGAAACATATACTAGAGTACTTCAAATATTCCTTTATATAAAGGGATAGTTTAATGTTTGTTATGTTTGTAACGGGAAAGTTGAATTGTATAAAAATGTTTGTTTGGTTTTCCTTTTAAGCATGTTTCAAAGAGTCTACAAGCTATAGGATTTTAATACACATTTCACTAAAAAAAGGAAATCACTCAGAACATGAGATAACAAAAATCACAATTTGGGGCCCACTGTATACCTTCATGGTGGAAAGCTTGTACATCTACACAGTAGAAGTAGGGTACACAACTGTACACTACAAAACATCTCTGAAGCTCTGCTTCACGAACAGTATGAAGGAACTCATCTGCTGATTAGAAAAAAGAATTTCAGGCACCAGTTGATGATAGTTTTGGAACTTGTTAATATCTGGTCCTGCCATGAATATAAGTACCATGTTACAAAGGTCTATAGTTTGAAGTAAAATTTTGAAGTGTAATTACCTTTCTTGGTCAACCAAATGTATATTTTCCCCATCTCAACAACAATTTTGACCTTAGCAAAAATCTAAATATTGCATAACATGTGCTGCTTTGTACTTACAGCTAAATCTTGCACTGTGGACATCACAGGATTGTTGCATTTAACACTCGCAATTCTACATGGATGACAAATCAGTATATCTGACTAAACAATCTGTATTAATGTTTTAGCTCAAAATCCAATTGTTCTCCTTGGACAGAGATGGGTCACTGTCATCAAAAATGATGGATGATATTTTTCATAATATTATGTTTCTTTTTCATTATGTTTATTATCCAAAACAACAAATTAGTCCCAGTCCCAATCTTAAGAGTCTCAGAAACAACTCTAATCCAACTGAGAGTGCCCCAAGGTTCTTAAGGAAGAATACAGCCCAGCAGCCAGGGGCACTTACACTCAGAGTGTGGGAAGCGAGCTTAACTACCCCCAAGGAAAAGACTGGCAAGAGTCAGGCAGGAGATCAGAGCTCCTGCCAGCCAAGTAGAAATCCAAGCCTGTGATCCATAAATTATTCTCCACTATAGTTATTGTAAAGACTGAAATGGTTCTATCGATGTAAAAGTAAACTCAAGCATTTGTCTGGTAACATCAATGATATGGATTCATAATTACACACTGTAAACAACTGTTTATTCTGTCATTAACTCGTAAAATTTTTGTAGGGTTTTTTCCTCTCTCCTGAGGCAATTGGGAAGAGAGAAGCAGCTGCAACTTCAGCACTTGCATTTTGCCAGTTGTTCAGAGAACAGACCAATTAGTCAGAATGGGTAGTAATACACGAATTTGGCAGCCACATTGCACAAAATGAGGGTAATATTTAAAATAAGACAATTTTAATGGAATATCATGGCACCTGAGAGTATTGTGGAAGAATCTGACATCAGATACTTCTAAAAAGACAACTATGGGATTCTTCTCCTCTATAGTAGCAACTCACTGCCCTTGTATCCAGTTAAAGTCTTCAATCTGATGATCCCACCCAGGTCGCACAGTCCCTCACTCCACTCCAGCACTGTATTACTTGCCCAGCTTACATTCTCTTATTTACCATTGCTGTCACTTTAATGCATTCACTTTGACTGCCTGGTCCTCTTTTTCATACACAAACCCTAATTAAATCCAAATCTCCACCCTTCCCATGTCTTACTCACACTGCTCAATGTGGCTAGAGAAAAATGACCACAAATTTCAAGTAGGCCCTTAATGCTACCCATCAGTTATTCTGTATTTCTCTAGACTACCCCTTTCCCACTCTCCCTGATTTGCAGGCTTCTCATTTTCTCCTCAAAATCTGATACTTCCTCCACCATAATCTTGCTTCCTTCTTGGTAAGAAGTTGCTGTAATCATAAGAAAATGATCACAAGTTCCTACTACCAGATCTCCCCTACCTAAATATCTGTTTCTCCCATGTGCTACCTTGTTCCTACTAACATAAATGAATAAGCCATGCTTTGAGAAAAAGCCATCCCTCCATTTATGCTCTGGGTCTCATCCTCTACCTAACACCTATTTAAATATAGTCAAACCTTGCTTCTCAAATGTCTCCCATCTCAAACAATTTGGTTCTTGACCAAGTTGTTCATAGAAAAAAAAATCTTGGTTGTCGAACAAAACTTCAGTTCTCTATCCAACCATACTTTCAGGTTGCTACTATATTAGTCAAATGTCTGTCAAGTGTGATTTAGTTTTTGAAGAAATCACTTCTTGAATAGCCTTCCAGACCAAATTAAGCTCAAGAACTGAGGTTCCACTATAAGTTAAACTCTCTACATAGCTGTCAATTTCCTCCTCTCACATGAAGCATTATCTTTAATACAAACATGCTAAATTTTTTATCATTTAAAATCCACTTCATGGTTCTCTTTCCCTTCCAGCTACGGTCCTATGTCTCACATTCTTTTTAGAGTAAAAAACAAAACAAACAAATGAACAAAATAATTATCTGTACTCTGTCTCCATTTCTCTTCTCTTGAATTCTCTATGTCACGAAGTCAGTGGACATTAGTGAATGCTCATTTTACATAACGTAGCAGCAGCATCAGACACAGGTGGTCATTCTCTCTTGGAAACACTTCTCCACTTGGCTTGGAGGACTCCATTCTGCTTCATTTTCTTTCTTTCTGGCTGTGACTTCTCAGTCTCTTTTGCTGATTCCACCAATCTCCTCAACTATTACAAATGTGCCCCAGTGCTTAGTCAGGAAAATGTTTTTTCCTTTCCATACTCAGTGTCCTTAGATGATTCCATTAGACATGTGGTTTTAAACACCACATATGAGCAGTTGATCCCCGAATATGCACTTTCCCATGGACCTCACTCCTGAGTTCCAGGACTATATATGTAACTGCCTACCTGACTGATCCTCTGGTGATTAATACGTATCTCAAACTTAGTATGTTGCAAACAAGGGCTGCTATATTTTTCTACCCCTGTAGAGAGCTTTCTCATTTCCATCAAGACTTGACTCAAAATCACTTTTTTTGTTTGTTTCCCTTCCAAAACTCTCTTTTCCCACTTGGCCTGACTTGGGACATTTAATGTTCCCCTTCCTTACTTACAATTTTTACTCTTAGTAGTTATCACTATCTAACATATTATATATTTTACAGAGTTATCTTTAGTATTGTTGGTCTCCCTCATGAAAGACAGGGTATTTTTCTGTTTCATTTATTGCTGTATCACAAGCTCCTGGAAGAGTGTCTGGCAGAGAGTAGGTATTCAATAAATGTTTGTGGTATGAATAAATGGGAAATGCTAGAAATACAATATATGTTTTCCACTTAAAAAGTCTGATATGCACAAGATCTAGTGCACTTAAAATTACTCTATTTTTCAAGATTTCTCTTTGCTTATTCTCCGTACTAAAATGTTTGCATGTTCTCAGATATATTTAACAACAATGATATATTCCAAAGTTCTTTAAATATTATAAACTAATACATAAATCACTTCAAGTACATCTGTGTGAAAAAGAATAAATAGCTTCATGACTATGGAAGTGGCCATAAGACGACTGTCTGGTACAAAAGGGTTGCATTCTCTTCATTGTGTTGCCCCACATCTGTGCTAATTGTACCACCACTTTCTGAGCAAATAAGGCTTTTTATGCATCTCAACCAGTACAGTTTCTTCTGCTTAAAAGTCTTTCTTTTCCTACAGCTGAAAGAGTGATTATCATTGTTCAAGATGTTACTAAGATACTCCACATTTCTGTGGGGCTTATGTTATACCAGGTAGAATGATTTATTCCTTCCTTTATGTTTATATTACTATGGTAGTTAACCTGTCACATTTGGATCACTTGTTTATATATCTGTCACCTGCACTAAATTTTGAGCTTCTCATAAGCTCAGGTATCTCTGTCTTCAGCATTCAACCAAAGTTTGTCACATAACAGATATTGAATCTCTGCTTAAGACACTCACCAACCCAACCCATAGAATATAAGTATAATTCATTTTCAGAATAAAATCTTTAAAAAGATTAGCTTCAAGAAAATAACACAACATATTTCTCAATATTAATTAACTGCAAGTCTACCAGAGTCAGAAATTATAAAAATAATAAACTATAAACATTTTAATAACTTATTAGAATTTCAGATTTTAAAATTTGGCCTATTTAAAATTATATATATAGAAATATAAAGATAAATGGCTTTTTTAATTACAAATTCACTTCAAGGTTAAGACTTATAGCACTAAAATGATTGTATGAAATTCATTTGAAATCATGAAAATCAGCTAAATTTAGTGAAGTCATAAGTAGATATATTTTTTCAGGGCACTAATGGTACATTCTTTGTATTTGATTTTTAAAGTTTGTGTAGCCAAATGAAGAACTTTTAAGTTAAATAGGAGCTCTTATTTTTCTCACCAGTTGTAAATGGTAAAATGGCAAATTTAATGTGGCAATGTTTATTTCATGTGAGAATTTAAATATCAAATTGTAATAAACTCATTAGTTGTAAGAAAGAACAATATTAATATAAAAATTGACCCAAAGTTGTAAATGTAACTAATACCTGTTATTTCCTTTCATATTACTATGACAAAATAATATGCAAATTGACAACGGTTGAGTATCTTAATGTTTAAGTTTATGTTTAAAATTTTTATCACTTTCCCTATTTTCTAAGATAAACATTTTAATTTAATTTTTTCAAATTAGGTCTTTAAGACAATAAAAAGGATTTCTCTAAATAATTCCTTTATGAACATCTGCTTTTTTATAACCTGTATTTTTTCATTATGCACATAATATTTTTAAGACAACATTGTCAACTGGAATATAATAATGGGTAGAAGTTCCAATAATAAAATATCCACCCAAATTCAAAAAGAGTCATCACGTAAAGGCCGTTCTTCAAATCAGGACCCTGCAATTGGATTTTAACTCTTTTGCTACCATGCTAAATTCTTTCTGCACCTTAGCTAATGAGGTGCCTACCTTCCCTAGCAAACTCTGACATTAACCTTGGAAAGGGGCCTACATTTCCTTTATTAGAAGAAAGAATATGATGTGAAGATTTTGAGTTTCTTCTTTTTCTTTTTATTGCCAGGATTATTTTATTCAATATGTAAGCATGTGTGAGAGAGAAGCACATAGGGTTCAATAGCTTGTCCTCTTGATATCGGGTAGCAGGAAGTCAGACCAATTACCCTAGTGTCCACTGCCAGGAGGGACCCGAGGCAAACAGCTACAGGATGGCATTTGAAGAGTTTCTATCTCTTCTTTTCACCACGAATCCACTAACTGAGGTAAGGCAATATGCTAGCCGTAGTTCCTGTTAATTACTGAGTGCCTAGTATGTGCCAGCCATGCTGTAGGAGAAAATTTCTCATCCTCAACTCTAATGTCAAAACAACCTTGCCAAACAATATAATTTCAATTATGGAAGAGGAAAATGAGGTTAAAAAGCCTGCAGAATCTATCCAACTTTATACAGCTATTATGTGTCAGAGGTCAGACTCAGTTCTAGTCTCTCCTGCTACATACTTCATTGCTCTCCAATGTATATAATAGACAAAGGCTTAAGACAAAGAAGAAGAAAGATATTAGCTTCTGATAACTTTGATTTCCTTCTATTTCCCAGGACATGTAGAGATGAGCACTAATAACCTCTCAGGTGATGCTAATGCAATCAGCCTATGAATCACAGTAAGAGCACCAGGGCTCTACGCAAAGGTAAGCATCTCTCTTTTTGCAACAGTGGATGGATATAAGGGAGCATTGGTGGCGAGTTCTCCACATAATTTTGGGCAAAAAATATGTGATTCATGGACCCTATCCAGAGTTAATTTTTCACGTATCAAATTATTTAGCCCAACTTCCTTTAATTCCATCTCTCATTGCTCACATTTGACTATTAAATTCCATAGTTTCTGAGAGAAAATATATAGTGATTACCATGACTGATATTTATTTTCAGCTTTCATAAATAAAGACTGTAAAGACAACTGAGTAAAACAAATGGGAATTTTGAACCCTGTAATTTCTTAATACACATTATACTCCTCTTTCCACAATGTGGACAGGAAAAGGATTAGCTTCTTTAAGTCATAACTAAAATATATATTAAATATGTGTTATGTTCTCAATTAGGCAATGGACATAGGAGATAATCAAAAAATCAACTTTATTTGGGAGAGTATATTCTGGTAGGAGAAACAGAACCGTAAAAGATAGCAGTGTGCATGTGCGTGAGCGTGTGTGCATGGTTACAAGGAGTAGCCAGCCTTTCCCAGCATCAGGGAACATTTCACAGGACACTTGTGTCGATAACTAGCACCATGTGGAAGAGGGTATTCCAAACAGTCAGAAAAAAAAGCACTCAGATACTCATAGGAATGAAATAACATGGTTTGATTTGGTACATTTGGCTCTAATGGTTGTTCAGACAAGTATGAGAAAAATCCAGGATTCTGTGGTAGACCTTGATTCAGGCAAACCCAGATATAGAGAATTCTGTAGGCTGGAGAGAAAGAAGCATGGGAAATGAACGACTGATAACTTTATCAGAGGCCTGCCAGTCACCTTCATAGTAAAATGTCTTCTTTCAGGTTTGGGAGACATGAACTATTAATAGATATAGTAATAGTTAATACCAATTTCTTTTTCCCCTGTCTTAGATAAATTGAATTAGCTATGGCTTTTCTTAAACTCTAATGCACCAAAAATAAAAGAAAGACTTATGAGTCCCTAAGTAGCAACTACATATTGGGAAATAAATATTATCAGAGGCAGCACCACACAAAGACTTGCATGCACAATGGGAATGAGTTATCATTACCGGGGGATCCACACAGAACAGAATTTCACATACTACTAACCAATCCCAGCCTCTTTTTATGTTTTCTCTTTTGATATAAAAAAGGAGTAAAAGATTTCATTTTTTGAAGTGTCCCTTTTAACCTAGCACATATTGAAAGGGTAATGCATATGGGTGTGTAGAAGGGGCTCTTTATAACTCAAAGGAATGATTTATATTCTCATTTTATTCCTTTCATAGCAATGAGGGCACCTAAAGTACCCTATATGCAGTCTTACAAAGTATTATTACAACATTAGCTGGTAATAATAACATTACCAGCTGGTAATAACATTAGAAGTACCCCACTTTTTAAAAGGATAGAACCCTAAATTACTCTGGAGAGATCAATATCTCCATCTAAACAAAGAAAGTCCAAAAAGTAAACCTAGTAATTTGTCATAGGATTTAACAACTCATACTTATAAAACCCAACTACTAAAACAGAAAACATTTACATCAATAAGTTCATGAGGGCTAGTTACAGGTTACTTGTCCTACTTAAAATCACTTAATTTTATTTCTCCTTTCATATATGTATGCAGCTTGATATTTTCTGTCTTCTTAGCTTTGTTCATTCTCTTCAGGATTTTCCACAAAGAACCTTCAAACTGGACACAGGGATGAGAAAGGCTTAGACTACTAAGAACACACTTAAATTTTACTCAGTTCTGGGGTTTAAATTCCATGGGAGATTGGGGGAGAAGGATGTTTCCTTCTCCTCATGCTCTGGTCTAAATGTAAGTTTTCTACAAGGTGTCAGGCTGACTGCAATGAAATGGAAACTCCACTATATATCAATGCAATGATGATGTATTTATAGAACATGACCCACAAGGGAGCTATACTGAGCCCTTTCAATAAACCTCAATTAAAATGATCAATATTGCTGAAAGAATCTTTAAAAGTGCCTCTGACAGAAAACTTTGAGATTAGTTTTAAATGCTGAGACAGACAGAGTACTTCAAAGCATAATGGGGAATAAATGCCAGTGGTAAGGTCCTAACTCTCAGGATCTCAAGGTTATGGCTTGAATGAAAATAAAAGTTTGATAATTCTTGAATAAAAGGTATTCTTGCCTTTCATACTTGAAAATAAACATGAGCAGTATCCTATATAAAGACTTATAAGAGCACACCTTGTGCTAAACCCCTTTGAACATTTTTTATTCATGTTTTTTCTAAAATGTTAAATTTTCCTTATCCTTCTTCTCTGATAATTTAGACATACTTCTTATCAGTCATGGTCCTTTTGAAGTCCCACTTCTACAAATCCTTTCCTTTATGTTCTAGTTTTATTAAAATCTCCACAACCAAATACAGTTCTTGATTACAGACTCTTCGAGAAATTGCCAATTGTTTCTTGTAAGTCTAAGTTTACAACTGAAAAGTAAGCTCCCTAAAGGCAAGCTTCATACTACACTTTGCTTTACAATCCCTCATATTAATAAGCAGTACGCTAATCACTTTGTGACAGCTTTGTTTAAAATGCAAACACTGCTAGAAGGGCTCATAGCCTAGGAAAGCCTTTTCAGAGCTCAGAAACTAATTAGCAGCTTAGTTAGCAAGGTACAGACACGGTCAGATGAGACTTAGAAAGTCCTGGATGCAAAGGACTAAAGAAGGTAAGAGTAGGAGAGAGTGGATTTAGAGACAGAGTTGCTTTAAGGGACGTAGCAGAGAGGGAAAGACAAACTACAGTTTTCCCTAAGACTGGCCCTATGAACACTTCGATGTGGATAACAGAGTTATTTTTGAAACATCTCAACAGGAGACACACAAGTGTTCTTTCTCACATGGCAAATCCTGACGACAGGGAGACGCTGGGAATACTCTGATACGGTTTAACTCTCAGGGGCCCAAATATCTAATGCAATGAAGAGAACTGTTCTCGACTGAACCAAAGCCAGGTACACCCGGTCCTTTCACTAGTGCTGGTGCTATAGTGTTCACTGATTCATTTATTCAGTCATTTCACAAATATGCAGTGTACACCTGATATGTAGATTAATACAGTCTGAGGGCTTAGAGATTCTATTGTGAGCAAAATAAATGTGGACCCTAACTTTAGAAGGCCCTGCCTCCTGGCAAACAGAGACATTACCTAAATAATGACACCAACATAAAACTGACAATTAAAAAAAAACTGGTTAGTGTAATAATAAAAAAAGCATACTGATCCCTCAGCATGCTTGGTAGAGAAAGCTAATCTAATAAAGAAGCAAATAAAGAAGTCAGGGGAGTAGAAAAAGCATGTGATAAGGCTGTCAGACAGAAGGAAACATGAAGCTTTCTAAGAACCAAAAGACTCTTCTTAAAAAATTGTACGAAGCAAGAGCCTGAGAATCCTTCAACACCTGGTCAGCAATTTCTTAGCCTGGCTTCTGGGCTCTTGTGGTCCTTCAAATAAGAGGACCTGGAGAGCTCAGTTCACTGCTGTGGGCCAGAAAAGGCTGTCATCCCTTCTCCCTTTCCTGCCCCACTGGGTTTGTGCCTTTGTGGGCAATGCCTGGCAAGACCTCCGATTTCAACCAAACTTTGAGTGGCTTTCAGTGTCATATGAACCATCTGTTGCTGGGTATAAAAAGTCACAGAAACTTCAGGCTGAGAGGATACTAAAGGTACCTGAACTATTTGCAAGGCTGGTCTCGGAAGTGGTCATAGAGCAAAGGTGATCTCTTTTATTACATGTATTATTCTCCCAGACTTAGTTCCAAGGCTAAAACAGAGGTAAGCAAGTTGAGCAGCTGCCTCTGGAATCTCAGGCGGGGTCCTATTAATATGGAGCTTTATGCTTCAGTTAAAGCCCTTGATGAAGCCGCCTCTTCTCCACTGGTGGACTGCCTGGCACTGAGCGCCTATTTCAGAGGACACATCATCGCTGGCTTCCTTCAAGATTCCAAAGTTTGCTTTGCTTCATTAATTCAAAGGGAAAAAAAAAAGCTATTCTAACTGTGCTCTTTTAGGGAGTGAATATTAAATTTTCAGACACCTTGATTAACAGGTCTTAAAATCATTATCACTTTCATTGGATTAAATATATTCTTTGTGTGACTTGGGAAAATGGAAAAAGGATCTCTGGGAGAAAACAGAATAAGGTACTTTTAGAAAATATGTTTCTTTGACAGAAAGTCATCCTCATAATGAGAACTAGGGAAAGAACTAACTCCCATAATATATACTTAGTATATTTTATAAGCCTCGATATGCTTGAAATATATAATATCTGCTTTAATCTCTGATATCTGTGAATCGCTTGGACAAAAAATTAACATCATAACAATGTTCTAACCTTTATTAAGGTACCACCTAATTTAGTCAAATAGCAATGCTCTTTTTTTATTTTTTTCAAATTATATTAAAGACTTGCTCTCTTCAGAGAAAGCAGCTGTGGTCTAAGAAATGAGATTGCCACTTAGAGCAGAAGCTGAAGATACGGCAGACTTAGAGGAGAAATGTACCTGAAGTTGAACGTAGCATTAAAGTATTTTAAACTCAAAGGTTTTTATCATGCCTCTGTTTATGTAATGCCATGTTGCCACCTAGTAAGGCTTTTAAAAATTGAAAATGTAATTATGGCAATAGAGTTATAATAGTAATAGATAAAATGGATGTTAGAAAGCAGGTCATTACTACTTACCGTATTCTCAGAGAGTTAAAAACTTTTTGTTCAAAAATGTTTCAAGAATAATTCAGTTAGGATAAAATATCTCTGACTGAAATTTGTTTTATCTCAACGTTTCTTATCTGTGCCACAGGGACCTTATGAATAACTAATTTTATTCTTAGAAAATTGTTCATTTTCCAGACTTGAAGCTTTAAGAATATAGGCATATTGAAATTTATTTCAACATGTAGATTTTTCATTTTTAATTCTTACTAAAAATTCCCTGGCATCCTGTGGGTCACAAGGGCATCACATACACCTCATTGCAAAAATTTCATGTTAGTCCGAGATTTTCTCAGTTTTCCCTTATGGCGAGTGCTTTGTGAACTGCTTCTACATAATGGTCATTTTGCTGCTTTTAAAAGCAAATTTTATTGGTGGGAAGTTCCTAAGTTCCATGATTCCTTGGGTGTAACTACTACCTGGTTTAAACGTCAGCACTATCCAGCTTCCGGAACAGCTGGCGGGTTACGCCCTCAGTTTTACAAGCATGACCCTCTCATTCTAGACACCTGAGATCCCTCTGGGCGAAACCTCCCCCTCACCTGTAGTTATTAGCAACATTTAGGCATAAGTTTAGTAGTCCTCCCATGAATGTTGAGATCCATGCTATCATTACATTATCTATTGTTTTGTTCATTGTTCAAGCATAATTGTATCAATTTCCCCAAAGCACACTATGTACTATAGTCAAATTGCCTCCATGTATAAAAGCAGTAATCAGATCTACATGCAGTGTTAAAGTTACATTTCCGTTCTTCTACTAAAGAGGCCAATCCTATTGCCTCTGTAGGCTCTCGGCTTTATCAGTATTATTTCAGACTCCAAGAAAATCTGTGCTGGACCTCCTATCCCATGTATAAGTGTCCAAGATGTAGACCCTTTGAGGGATACTCTTCAGTGGGGCAAGTGGTATAATATTTAAAGCACTTATGAAGCTGTCTCCATAATGCTCTTCAAGTTATCATACTAGAAGTCTTACTTGTCCTGATGTAGAGATGACTACATGCTATTTTCAGAAAGCCTCGAGGTTTTGCAAAACTATCATACAGTTTGAACAGCTACCCTTTCTGCACCACTGCACTGTTTTGTGTCCCCGTGTTCTCTCTAGCGGACTGTGCTGTGCTTCTTGCCTAAAGTATGAAGGGTCAAACCCCCTCCTCCTGTGCCCAGTGTATACTCAGACGACCACCACAGAATGCTGTAAAACAGGAAACAATGATTTCACACCCCCCCAAACAACACACGCCCTTAATCAGTCCCTCAAACACCTAGGTCTCTGCTCAGCACATCCTGCCTGTGCTCTCTGGAGCTTTCATAAGCCAAAGCCTAGATAAAGGAGCAGTGTGGCTGCTGTAACACCTCCACTCCCTGCTCAGCACAGGGATTCCGTAATAAGCACATGTGGAGAACAGGACAGTAGTACATTCCCTCCCTGCATCCTAACTCTGGGACATGATCGTTCTTCTTGTACAAAGGAACACACAATTCAAAAATGCGGGGGGAGGGTGGTAAGAAAGAGAAGGGCAGCTTTATCTTTTCAGAGATGAAGGACAGTCAAGTATCCTTATGTTTTTACCTGTCACTTCCCATGAGGAGAGTCCAAGTGTAAAGTGTCGCACACACATGCGTGCGTCTTTTTTTAAGGGAAATTGTTTACTGGCCCACTCAACAACAACAAAAAGTGCTTTATTTTGTGTCCAAAGAAATGCAATCTACCCTTTTAAAAATGGAAACCCGTGATTGCCAGAAAAATATCTCCTGCTAGCCTTGCTGGGTAGTTTGTACTTGAAGTAAAACCGTCACCACCCACTCCCCATTCAATCCAAAATTTTAAAAGGCAGGCAAATTAAAAGGAAACATAAGCCAGTCCATCCCTATCAGAAAACAGCCCTAGGAGGATATCACGCTGGGGAAAGGCTCAACCACTCGGAGACACCATCTCCTCAGGACAGGCGGAGAGATATGGAGCCATTTTTCACTAGGTTCACAAGAAAATGTCAGCTCACAGCTGCTAGTGCACTGCCAGAGCGCATCTTAATTTGGTCAAAAGGGACCCAGCCAGCCACCCTCGCAGAACATTTTCTTAAAGAGTCCATTACAAATATGATTCCCTCTGCTTTCAGCATCTCCTTCACATCGTCTTTGGCAATTGCATGGCACAGATCTGCATCCTATTCTAAACTAATGCCTTCCCTCATCCTTTTAAAATGTGAATTAGACACTTCTGAGCTAATAGCCAAAAAAAAGAAAGAGAGAAAGGAAAACCACCTCTCCCTACTTCCCACCCTCCTCCAGCTTCTTGACTAATACCTCTGGGCAGTTTACTTCAGAACAGAGCAGATCCTGGACCAGGGCACAATGGTAAATTGGCATACAAGTCTGCTAGCACAGAAAGCACAGGCAACGCTTTCTTTGTAAAAACACAGGAAAATACACACGCTGGAACAAAAGACACTCTATCTGCACAGCAAGGAACAAGAGAAATTATGTGTTTGTTTTACACACATCTGTACCCACTTATTAAACAAACAGCTTTGTGTGCCTATTTTAAGTATGACATGTTGTATTCCTTCCTCTTCAAACCAGGTCCCAAGAAAATTAATTTTTTTAAGCTTTGTCTCCAATGGGAGGTAAAACATACTCTACCGGAAGAATACCTGGTGTGTGCCTTTGTTGGTAGGGTGCCATTTCAAACTTACTATATTTGAACTCAAATCTATGGGAAATTAAGATAAGGCAAATGCTGCCCAATGTCTCTGAATTATTCTGACATATACAAAGAAACGCCAAGTCAGCAGATAGTTGCTGTTTATATTTCATAATAACCTAATCATGCATTTGCAGCCTTCTGGAGCAAAATGCTAACTATTCTCCAAGCAGCCACCTGACAATCTAGGGCTGAAACACACATTCTGACTCAAAAGGAGACATCATGATGGCTCTCCACTGGCTGGGTTAAACAAAAGCTCCGCAAGCAGTCGAGAGGCTTTTGGTAAATGAAGTGAAAGTCAAATCAAGTTTAGGTTCACATCTGGTGGAATATGGCACTGCCTATCCAGGGGTTGGGAAGCAGAAGGGTTTGGAGGCAATGAATAGAAAACACACACATATACACATAGAGAGATTCAAGCCAGACCCGGGTCAGCTTTAGCTTACTAACCTAGAGCTCTGTTCAAAGGAAGCAGAGAAGCCGCTCGTCCTTTCCCACCTTTCCATGGTCCTCTGTCAGTGTCTTCTCAAACCACCTGTACTGGTCCAACCCATTTTCAGATCATATAATTCTCTTGATAGAAGTAGTCTCAGCTGAGCTTTGATTTTTTCAGCATGGATGTCTAGAATTTTCCTCTTTGAGCCAGACACAGCAACAAAAAACTGCCGCTGAGGTCTTTTGTTTTCCCCTCCTCTCAAAGATGAAGCATGCAGCACTTTCTCTCTCTCTCTCTCTCTCTCTCTCTCTCTCTTTCTCTCTCTCTCTCTCCTTCTCCCTCTCACTCTCTTTGCCTTCCTCCCTCTCTCTCTCCCTCTCTGCTCTCTCGCTTACATTCACTCCCTCATTTTCTTTCACCAACCCCCCACCAGCAACCTCACTCGATTCCCGTTCAGTCAGGGTCATTTACATCTCTAAGCTTCAGAACCTGTGTTCTATTAGGCTCCTGTCTCTCACTTTAGGATTTCCTCAGCTAATGGGAGGGGGCGGCTCTAGGTGAAATCAGGTGACCCCTGCGTTAACGCCAGTGAGATGGATGGAGTGTGTGAATTTTGATATGCACACAGGCACATTTACATTACAGAGCATCGAGGAAAACCTGGCTTCTAGAGATTAGGCATTTTTGCTTTTGCTTTCTTAGTCCCCTTTTAGCAATTAAGAGACACTAGTATAGTTTAATGAAATGTAATTAAACTTTTCAGTGTTAATAAAAGTCTGCATACTTTCAGAATCATCCAACTAAACAATTCTTTTAAACTTGTAAGCATGGCTTATTTGTTTCTTTTTCTTTTGAGGGTCAAAGAGCCAGTCATTTTATTATTTATACACTTTTCTAACTGACCTTTTCTTTGGCATCTAGTTCAACTTATCTTAAAGTTAAGGACCATTAGAAAATATATATTTTTAATAATATGAAAGAAACAATAACTGACAGAAAACCAGAGCATATAGCATGAATAGAAATCAGTAGTATTCTGTAGTAGAGCTAGATTCAATAATGAGTAATTTTTGGTTCTTAGGCAAATAACTTTTCCCTTCTTTTTCTCAATTTCTCTGTCTTACAATAGAACATAGATGTAATAAATGTACCATCTCTCTCCCTACCAATTAAGCAAACCTGGCAGAGAAGGATGGCCAGGTAAATATATCGCTCAGGGCACCAGATACAGAGGCAGCTGAAAAAACTTGTGCTAACCTTGTACGGAGTTGAAGAAAAATTTATAATCTATGTACCTATACTCTAAAGAGTAAACCTGTTACCACTTCGTTCCCTGCTCCAAAGTTTCTGACATCCAATGGAAAGCAGCTTCTCCGTCTCTACCATTAAGCAAGAATAATATGCATTCTGCTCTTTAAAACTCTGCAAAGAAATATGAGATAATCTCCATAAACTGTTTTGAGAATTTGTGATTAAAAAGTACTTTATAAAGCTAAATGATAATTAATTAAAAGGATGATCAATACGCTTGGTGCGAACAAATACCAGAAAAAGAATCTCTTAGCCTTTGGTGTTCCCTGCATGGATTCTTAATTTCAAGAGCACGATGAGACCAGTGCCTCAGCCAGAGAGGGAAGTGGGGAGGGGGAGCTGACGTAGAATCGCATTCCTTGAAAGGTAACATTTTGAACTCTTACAACACAAACAGCCGCCCTTTCTCTCAAAAGTGATGCTAGGAGAGCACTGCATTTGCTGCTGGGGCTGACACTCCAGCTGAAACACACCCAGTACCCACCATAAACACCACTCAGAGGTAGACAAAAAATGAGTAACAGCTATTCACTGTTCTTGCTTGTTTTGTATTTTAAAAGCTTTATCTTGCATGGAAAAGATCCTGTTTAAGCTTTTCTAATAAATTATATGCTAACTGACTACAAATTTAACTTCCATGTGTGCTACAAAAATTGTCAACAAAACATTGGACACTGAAAAAACAATCTTCCCTTAGAAAAGTAAGTTGGCATAGGCAAATTTAGGAAGACGTAAAATTTTGTAGAATAAAAGCATAAAGGATTTCTCTTTACAGTCTCTTATAACCAAATCTTATAACCTTTTTCACTTTTCTTTTTTCCTTCTAACATGGGGTGCCTTCATTTTGCATTTACCCAATTTTTTTTTTCTCCACTTCACTCTTACTTCTTTGGTCTGTGGTATCACTGTCCTTGAAAGTGCAAAATGCTGGCAATGAGAAAGAGTGGGAAAGACCAAGTACCTTATTTTGTGTCAGATGGCGCTTGGACTTGAACACAAACTCTATGGCAAATTTGAAGCTCCATGTTATCCTAACAAAGAGGCATGAACATGGAATCTACGCTGCATTTATTTAATTATTAAATCAAAGCATCTTGATTTATAAGGGGCTTCTTAAAGCTGAAAAAAGATGAAAATAAGTGAGTAAAAATGTTATAGCAACTAATGTCTTTCATTACTCAAGGACAAACTAAAGTACTGACAGTAAAATAAATCTTTACTCGTGCATTCATTTATTCAAGTAATGTTTACTGAATGCTTCCTTTATGCTAAGCATTATTCTAAGCATTGAGGGGTACAAGCTAAGTAAAACAGAGTCTGGACCCTTTCAGAAATTGAAAACATGTACTGCTGGCATACAATGATGTTGATGCAAAATGTTATGGAAGTTCAGAAAAGTGGGGAAATTTCTCCTTAGTGGGTTGCAGGATGGTTACAATAGAATTGGTGACACATGAACTGAACTTTTAAGAACGGGTTTTCTAGGTAAGACAGCCAAGGCAAGGAGATTTCAGACTATGAGACACAAAAAGCATGAACAGAGACCTGTATTCGAATTGGGTCAAGTGGTCTACAAGGTGCTTAGGGGAGAGTGGTTTGAAATGTGGATCAGAACAACCAGTGAATGATCTTGAATCTGTCCAAGTATTTGTGTTTTAGTTGAGAGGTAGTGGCAAGTTATTTAAGGTTCTTTGGCTTGTAAATTATTTGCTTACAAAGATTATTTTGGCAGCAATGAAAAAGGTGAATCACAGCCATCTTTCTCAAAGTTTCCTAACAAGAAGAATGACCTGCAAGTGGTAGTTGATACGCAGACTCCTAGGTGCCACTCCAAATCCAGAGATGGCTAGGAATCTCTATCTTTAAAAAATGTCCCAGGGGATTAGATATATAAGGTAGTTACACAGAAGGTTAATATACTCTGAATTGTTATTTAGCTAAAAAAAGACCTTTGCTTTTTTACCCTAAGAGATCTTTACATAAAATTGAAAACACTTATTAGAATCAAATATTATGAATGTGCCTGTGTTGTGCATTGAAATATAAAATCGTATATAATAGCCTAGGCTCTCTCATTTCTTTTTGTCTTATGTGAAAACTTTTGTCCTGTCTGGCTAAATTTACTGATTATCTCTCATTCACATCAGGGTCTTTCTCACATCTATGCCTTGAAACCCCTTCCTGAAATAACCTCCCCCTTCCTTTGTCCATATCCAATTTATCCATCCTTCAAAGACTCCCTGCTAACAACAAGTACACAAATCTACCCCTTCTCTAGTATAGTTTACACATAAGGTATATTGATAACACAACAGCAGCCTCGGGAATAACACTACTAACATAAAATTCTCATATGAGTATGCTTTTAAATTCTCACAATAACTATATGAGGTACTATCAATACGACTTAACCACTGAGGAAACTGAAGTCTGGAGACATTAAATAATTCATCGAAGGTCAGAAAACTAATAAATAGGAGCTTCTGGGTTAGAACCCAAGTCAGTCTGTGCTACATGGTTTATATATCATATCTTACTTCCTAATTATCTGGAACACAATATTTAGTAGATGAGTATCTCAGTATATAATTTTGTTACTGTTTTGCTTTCCATTCTTGCATACTAGTTAAAGGCTCAATTTCAGGAGTTAGACTCTGGCTTTGGGTTTAAAGCCTTTGCCACTTCCAAGCTATGTGACCAAGGTCAAGTAATTTAGCCTCTCTGCACCTCAGTTTCTGACCATCTCATAGTTTTATCTTGAGAATCTATGTTAAGTATTTACTATAATGCCTGGAACATTTAGATTCTCACTAAATGTTGAATTTCTCTTTTATTATTATTATTATTATTAACAACAAGTGAGAAGCAAATATTTTGTGTATCCCCATGAATTTCCATCTCATCCAGAGATATTTAGGGGTGAAAAGGCACCACTAGCTCTGTGTACCATTAAATGCAGTTTAGATAGCTTTCACTCTAGTTCACAGAGCTGCAGTTGGCTTGATCAAATTAGGAAGCTGCACCAACTTATATTCCACTAATCATGAACTCCGTATATTGTTTTACTAGGTGTGTAATTTATGGTCTCTTGAAACATTTGTGATAGCTGAGTAGCAGGTAGAAAATAGAAAGTACACTTTTAGAAAGTCAACACTTGCATTTTGGCACTAAGCTAATTATTCATTCTTCTTAAAAATCAATTATACCTGCTTTATGGATAAATTGCTATTTTTTTTATTTCCTAAATAAATATTTCCAATATTTCCATGGATCAGTTCCTTAAATGCTGAGATATGTGCACTTGCAAATCCTTTGAAATATGCATTGTACTTGCCAGTTAAGCACATGTTAAGTGTAGATAGGATATTGTGCTTATGTGAAATCAAAACCAATAAATGGATCTTATCTGATAGTGGGAAATATTCTCCATGAGAATTATAGTTATTACATTTACAAACTACAGACAATCACAACCTTGAGAAAATTCTCTTCTTTTTTCAATTTTATAAATTGTTGCTCCTAATATGAAAAAATCCTACTTTTGATGGTTTGTGTACATGTGAACTAAATGATCGGTGTATTATTCAGTTGTACACGGGATGGGCATATAAATTACTTCTGGGCTGGGAACTATAGTTAATGTTTGCAGGGCCTGGATCTCTGGCTCATAGGCTGCATGACAATTTCCATGAAAAATCACAACTCATGTCTTTTTGACTGTTTATGTCAAGTTAATGCATTTTTAGTCACTGTCAAAAGTATCCTGTTATACTTAAAGACAGCTACTTGTATGGGCATGCACGCATAATTATCATGGGCAATAGTTAGTTTGATTATTCCATTCTAAGAGAATAAAGGCAAAAAGAAAATTTCTGCTTTGGGTTTTTCTTTAGTCTTGACTAACTAGCCCAAACAGATGCTTTAAGAATGGCCCTTAAATATAGCATGATGTCAAAGATATGGGCTCCAGCAACCCTGACTTTACCACTTCCCAGTTGTGTGGCACTAGCAATTTGTTCATCTGTGAGAGCGTGACGATATCTGTTGCATAGCATTCTCAAGTGTTAAGTGAAATAATGCATATAGAGTGCTAAGCACAGTGCCTGGCACACCATCCATACCACCATGCTTATCACCACTGTCATTGTCAATACCACCGTTATTGTGGCATCATTATCATCACCATCATCACCACTGTGGTCATCATCACCGTCCTGATCATCACACTCCTCCTGTTCAACATCATCATCAATATTATCATGTGCCAGCCACTGCTCTAAACAAACTCACAATAAACAGTACCTTCCATTATTATTGTCGTTATTAATATTAGTAGTATTATATTTTTCTTTTAGTGGTTTTCAGCTCATGACATTGTGTATTCTGTTACCCTGATGGACAACATACTGCTATGTTCCAATAGGCCCTAACCGAAACAAAAGCTTACACTTAAATACCTTTCAGTAATAAATTAAAAAATAACATAACACATTCCCCTTTCCCTAGTAGTTTCTTCAACAAGTCTTAGGATCAGGCATTGGACCTGGAAGGTCGTCCCCAGGAGATTTCTAAGTCCTCTGAAGGTAATCCATCTCGCATTAACAATCTCCACGCGAATCTGCTTTGTACAACTGAAGAGACCAAAGCACAAGCCTAGTGCTTCCTGTACTGAGTGGGCATAAACAAAATCCTGTGTTGACAGCTGTCCTGCATGGATCTGCATTTCTGATGTCAGAATGAGTCTAACACCAGAAATGATGTCAGAATGAGTCATCCCATTTCCGACTTCTGAAAACTGGGCTGAATTGTGATCTTTTATTTTCTCCAGAAGCTCGTGCTCTTTCATAACTCTTCATCTATTTCACCTTGTGAACCCCATAAGGTGGCTATAAATAGGGCATATATGGGGTCTTCTGCTTTTCAAGACATGCTTCACTTGGGCTGAGCCTAGACAGTATTGTGGAGTGCGATTTGCTGTCATACCTTCCGCTTCCCTTTTCCTGCTCTTTAAAGCACCCGGAGGCTCTTGTCCATTCTCTTCAGAGTCCTTCCTAATTTTGATTCTCATCTCTTAACAAAACCAAGATTCAGTAGAATACACTGTAAATTTGTATATGTTACCTGAAGAAGGGATACTTATTGTCTTAGTGACTCAGACAGTTTGTACAATCTCTTAAAATGAAAACATTTCTTGGCCGTAGAAACTAAAAACAATTTCTAGAAATTTTAAACAATGGCTAAAATACATCTGTTTAAATAAACTGAACTTAACAGAGCTTATTTTTTTCAATGCCTAATTTCAAATCATGAAGGAATGGATGAAAAGGGGCCATATACTAAATCTGACAAGTTCAGGGGAGGCCTGCATGGTGACTTTATTAACACAGACACCTAAAGTAACCACAAAGGATTGGACTGAAATTAAAATTTATTAACTAAAAGCAGTTTATGACAGGTAGTCATGTCATAGGCTAAAATCTTCCCTGACAAAAGTCAATCTTTACCTTAATTAAGCCTGTCTATTGTCTTTCTGCATCTACAATAACATACCTTTGGAATGTCAAAGTAATTTCTTTTTCCAGACACCTCAAAGCACAGATACCACGCCAGAGCTGCGGAGCGGAGACCACAAATCCCCTCATTGTTACTGAGTTAATCGTTGATTATTAACTATCCTGTAGTCACCTATGTAAAAGAAGTATGTGTTTATCATTTTACTTTTTATCCAATCCCAGAAATTCCCCCACTTTGCTTTCTCCTGCCTCCCTAATCTCTCACCAACAGATTTCATGTGAACCACTCATGTCCACTTTTTTTATTGTAATGTAAAAAATAAGGTGCAAGCTGCCATTTTGTGGAGCATTTCCTCTTGCTTCCTGATAATTGTCAGTTTGGCTCAAACTCATAAAATTTTTTTATAGGTTTGAACACTTCTTATGTTGACAAAGCAAAATGAATAGGGTGGGAGATGTATATTTTGATTCGACTAAGCTAGCATTGGGAAAATAGACAGTAGATGGGTACCTTGGTTTTGAATCATAACTCCACTGCAAATGAATTGTGTAACTTTGGACAAGATAGCTTAAGTTCCCAAAACCTTAATTTCCTTATCTGTAAAATAGAAAATATATCTAAAAGTATATGCAATCATAAAACTGTTAACACAGAATCTGGCACATAATAGGCATTCAGGGAATAAGACTTTTATTCTTATTTTTCTTTAGTCATTCACCTATTAAACATACTAAATAGCTCCTTTTCTTAAAAAAATTTTTTTTAAATTTATTTGAGGGGAAGAGAGGAAGGAAGAGAGCGGGAGAAACATTGGTGTGAGAGATGTGGGTGCCTCTCCCACACCCCCGGCTGGGTACCTGGCCCACAACTCAGGCATGTGCCCTGACTGGGAATCAAACCAGCAACCTTTTGATTTGCTGGACAGTGCTCAACCCACTGAGCCACACCAGCCAGCACAGCTCCTTTTCTTTCAATGGGTCATTTTTCATGGGTTACCTAATCTGCACACATCACTTCAGTGCCCCTAATATTTACATTAGTGTCTTTCATCATAAGAGGTTTCACTACTCAAGTAAGATATGCTCTTGCAGAGAATCTGAATTTTAGTCAATAATCTATTTTCCCTGAAGCACCAGAGCAACTTAATATAACCAAAACCAAATTAAATTGGATTGAAAAAGACAGAGAAAGGAAGGGTAAACTAAGAGAGGATAGAAGAGAGGGAAGAGAGAGAAGAAATAGTTATATAATCAGCCTAGAGGCCAGGTGATGGTACTTTATCACAGGAGAGTAGAGAGAGTTCAGCTGAATTCTATTAAGGATTCAGGACACCTGGCTTTCAAAAACTCATTTAATGTCAATGACTGTCTCTACAAAATGAAGATATTGAACTTTTCTGAAGATCTCATTCAGCTCGTAGATTTTGGTTTCACGAGAAACCAGACGTAAAACATTTCTGGAGGATTCTTCAATATTGAATTCCATTAAGGTTGCACTCCCACTGTGGGCTCCCATTGACTCAACCTGACTGTCAGACACCGCTACATGCTCTACCTACGTCATCCCATTTAATCCCCATGATAGTATTACTATCCCCACTTAGGGAGAAAGAATTTTTGGCTCAGTGAGTTTAAGTGACTTTGCCTAGATCAAAGAGGCAAAAGGACCGACATGGATTAAAAACAGCTTTGAATACGAAGCCCCAGGTACTTTTTATTGCACCATGCTGCCACCCTCTGGGACAGAAATTGAGAATAAAACCATATACAAATTAAATATTATTTGAATGACTCCACATTCATATTTTTAGATAAATATGATGCTGTAATAGTCAAGGAAATTTGGGAAACATGCCCCGTCATGGCAGTGAGGTGCTGCTTATTATTTAACAACCGACTGTATGAAAAAACAAACAGACTGACTTGTTGCATTTGCCAATTTTTGTAGAGTAAATATGCCACTATCACCAATCTCACGCTATTACAGTCACCGAACTGGAGCTGGGAAGAGATGTACACAAATGACTCTTTCTGGCCAGTGCCAGCCATCACCAGGGTACGTCTGAGTGTGCGTGCAAACCTGAATTCATACGCCACTTTAATTTTTTTAAAATAAACAATAACGAGGCAGTATATTGGTCCAACTATTCTTCAAGTAACTATCAGTGCCATGTGTTTCAATCATGCCTTAATCACTCTTCCTTTTTTGGACAATTATCAATATATAGTTTACTAGTATACCTCTTAAAATTTCAAAGTATAGCTGTCAATAATCCCAGCAAATAAAAGGAAACAAAGCCCCAAGCTCCCAGTCTTGAACTTTTTACTCCTTTCCCTATACTGGGTGGTTATTATATAATTTTCAAATGAATACTTTTTAAGATTTCTTATGAGATGTGTGAGGTTTTCAAGGGACGCTCAAGACAGGGTTTCTCCAGTAAACCAGCACGTGACAACTGCAGTATTAGTCAGGACTGTCTCAGCAAAAGGCCGTCAGGGAAACCTGAACAGAAATGCAAAAAAACAAAAACAAAAAACCCCCAAAAAACCTATCTCATGGCATCGCATTCCTTATTTCTCGTCTTAAGATGCCAAACTGCTTGAATAAAAGCAAAGTGACTGACAGGTTGTAAGGAAATTACATGCATAATTTACATGGCACCCGTGAACAAGCAGAGGAGTTGTCATTTGTGTTGACTGCCTCACAAATGATATTCAGATAGATTGTTTGAGCAATGACTTCTGATTGCTGAGACAATTTACTTTATCTTACTCATTTCCTCTGATTGTAAGATGCAGAAGTAAGAATAGAGCAAAGGGTTAAATGTGAAGAGTATTCTATGTAAGAAGATTTGCACAAATGCTTGAATTATTGCCCATATAAATGGGCAGAAATTTCTGCCCACCTTCTAAATAAAGGAAACAGGAAAAAGGATACTTAAAGCATCATCATTATTTAAAGGAAAATGAGATTGAATTGAGGAAAAACTCCCCCTTAAAAACTTATGACAAAGGTGAGAAAAAAATCCTAAAATTTCCATTGTTATCTGCAGCACAATATACTTATATCTGGGGATAGCCTACATAGTAAAAAAAGGTATTAGAAAGTTAAAATAAATAATAACGTTTTTCAAACTAAGCTAAGAAGAAGAGCAGAGACAGAATTCTGGGTATGGAGAGCGTTTTGATGATTGCCAGATGGGAGGAGGGTGTGGGGGAATGGGTGAAGAGGTGAGGGGATTAAGAAGTACAAATAGGGAGTTACAGAATAGACATGGGGATGTAAAGTACAGTATAGGAAATGGAGAAGCCAAAGAACCTATACACATGACCCATGGACATGAACAATGGCACAGGGATTGCCTGAGGGAGTGGGGGATACTAGGACGAGAGGGGCAGAGGGGGAAAAGTTGGAATAACTGTAATAGCATAATCAATAAAATATTATTAAAAATATATATTTTTTTATAATAGAAGAAGCTATGCTTTAGGACTATACTAAAGCAGACATGCTAACATCAGGAAGAATAGCCTATTAGCATTTTAGGTACCAGAATAGATGGCTGAAAGAAATCGGACATTAGACATTAGTGAAGAATTTTTGCTTTGAAATCTTTAACACAATGTAAATTATCATTCATTAACTATTATTTTTATACTAAAAAAGTTAATTTAGAGTAACCCCTTAGAGTGTCTTCCTAAATGATTCTTTAAAATTCTACATTGCCCTAATTTTAGACAATTTCATAAATGATTAAAATAATGAAAAGAAAATTAAAATAAAAGAATGATTTGAATTTTTCAAAATTTTAGATCTCTAAATTTTAGATTGCTAATTTAACAAATAGACTTCGTATATAATTAAGTTAAAAATACCACAAGATTGAGTCAAAGCTGAGGTTCCTCCAACTGAGGAGAGTATTAATAATCAGGTAATAGCTTCAAATAGGGCAGCTGGAGTAAAAGGAGTGAAGAAGAATTCATTGTAAATTCCTAAGGTAGAACAAACACGTCTTAATAAATAAGTTGATACATGGTCATGTACAAGGACAATTGGAAGGTGACTAATTCCCAGCTTGGGTCTACTGGGTTTCACTTCCCACTCTTCCCTGTCCCAGTTTTGCATCACCTACCCCACCATCTTATATCGTACAGCCAGTAAGCGATGGGTTAGTCTGTTGATAAAGGGGTAGAGAAGAAATGAGTTTGATTTTGAACAATTCCGAGTTTGGAGAACCTGAGAGGAATCCAGCTGGAGATGTTAAAGGGGTCAGATCGGAGAATGTAGATTTAGGGATCATCCAGGACATAACTGAGTCCAGGAAGGGACTAGGAATAAGGAAAGAAAAAGAAAACATCAACATTTGAGGTACTAGGAAAGGATCTGGAAAGGATTAAATAACACTGAGAAAGGCTGTCAGGAAAAAAAAAAAGGACAATGATCAACTGCGTGGCCAGCTGCCTGTGGGTCAAGCAGATGAGGCATGGGGAGAGGCTGATGACTGGGGTACTTAACAGATTATTTGCAATCTTTGAGAGTACCAAGCAGATTACTCTGAGGAGAGGTAGAAGTAGAGAAAATAAAATAATAGTTGCTTCTAAACCTGATTATCTCTCAAAATATTTGTGGTAACTTAAAAAATATATTTTCTTAGGTGCTTTCCTTAGAGATTCTAATTGCACAAATGAGATTCGTTCTCTCATGATAGTTTTTGAATTTTGACCATACTATACTATGACTCCTACTGTATTACATTTTTTTTACATTTTTATCCTCATCTCTCAACTAGTTTGCAAACACTCCGAAAGTAAGAACTATGTCTCTTATGGTTTTATATTGTCCAGAGCATCTAGCCAGAAAAATGTAGGTACTTACTAATATGCTTGGGTTAATTAGCCACTTTAATACTGCTGTTTGAGATAAAATCACCCAGGTGGTCAATTACAGTGACTATAGAGACTTAGATACATACGTGAATAAATATTAGAGTGTCTTTTAATAACAAAATAAATATTTGATGCTAAAATAAAATCTAAAGTGCATCTTGAGATGGCCAACAGCAGGAAAAAGAATGTCTTTTAGAGTGATTTATGACACAAAGCCATGTTGGATTTATTTTTGGAGGATGTTGATTTGACTTAGAGAAGGTTAAATATGTCATTCTTGTATAGAGTGTATGTTCACATGATGTGAAAGAACATAATTATAGCTGTCCCTTGATAGCCTATTCATTTATAGTGCTATTTTGGAAACACTAAGTTTTTAAAATTGGTTTTCAGGGCTTTTGGAAGGAAGTTCCACTGTATAAGAGTTGTGGAGCTTTGCCCCTTACGGATTTTCTCCATTGGAATTCAATGAAACATAATTGAATTACAATGGGTGAATCCACAAGGTGCCAATTTCTGGCTCTCAGGTTAAGGAACTCTCTTCTTCAGGCACCCATGCCTACCAGTGCTGAGTCCCAGGCTCAGGGCTTTGGAGAGCAGTCCTGTGCCAATGAATACCTATGCTCATTAATAAATAGCAAAATAGCTACTGTAGTGAAATCACATTTAGTTTTAGGAACTTGAGAAAAACTCATCACATTTCTTTTCTAGCACACAACATGTGGCCTATTTCCTTAAAATGTCAAGTATAGAGACACAGATTTTATTTAAAGAATATGGAAACACTCCTTTCCTTCTTTGATTGACTCTAAGATAGAGTCCTTTCCCATTAGGGAAAAGAGGAGTTGACTATGTTTTCTGAAAGCTCATACTACTAGCATTGTCATAAGGTGTCAGGGAACTTTCAAAGGCATTATCTCATTTGATCATATAACCATCCAATCAGGTATCTAAGGCAAGTATAATAAACCAGTAATTTTCAGATAAAAAAAAAACCAAAACCCGTTTCAGGTTCATAAAGTTTAAGATTAAGTGTTAACTAGGTTGGGGTTTTTTTTTCTATATTTTTCCTTACTATTAATTAATGCAATAGCAAAGAGCTATTATCTGCATCATTCTAAACGCTCTAGTTAGGCATGCATGGTGCTTCTTCTTCATATTTATATGTAAATCTATGGAGAAAAATGTATCTATAAGTCTTTACTTACATTGATACCTATATGTTCATTAATGTAAAATGTACACAAAAATTCAAAGTAACCAAAGAAATCATGAAGTTATCACCCTTGAGCTTTGTTACAACATAATTTTAAATCTATTATTTAACTTTGAAAAATCAAAACAAAATGACACTAATTAAAATATTTTAAATGATTTAAAAATCTACATAACAGGAATATTTTTAATTTTGTTCTGCTCTAAGTTAGTTTATTTAAAAGTATATAATAAGGTATGCAAATATGAATTTTCAAACAAAGTAGAGATTGAATACTTTTATTTTAGAAACAACTTTTATTGGTCATTCAGACTAATAGTACAAAGTTGTGTAAGTGTTCTATTTAACATCCACAAATTTGGAAAAGTCCTATGAGGTATTAATGAGAAGAAATTAAATATCAGTATTTTTTAAAAAATCTATTGAATTAAAAAACTGTTAACAAAAGATTTGGACAATGAATTGCCATCATGTCAAAAAGGCTGCCTTTGACTTACTTGTCCTCTCTGGGCATGTATATAGCATTTTTTTTTTTTTGTACTCTGTTATTTGTTTTCTTTTTTGGGATTTAAAACTATGTCATTTACTCACGTAATTGCTCCTCTCGTGGCCATGTCTTTCCTCCTCACATTTGAGAAAGCCATGCTATTTATTTCTCCCCTTTCCTGTCCTGTAGGTGAGTCATCTAACTTATTTGATCTAAGTGTCCATATCTATAAAGGAGAAATTGAACAACATGTCCTTTATGATTTATTCTAATTTTGAAATGTTAGGCAGTTTTAGAGAAAACCTGAAGGGTCCCCAATGTGGTGCTACACTGAAGGACAAAGAGGAAGAGAGATTTTTTTTTCACTCTGTGCAAATCATGCCTGGACACTTCCCTTGTTATTTCATATTCTAGACAACTACACAGTGAGCACGTAAGACAGAGAGACACAGAGGTGGTGAAGCAGAGAGATAGTGAGGTGGGGAGAGAGAGACAGAGAGAGAGGCCTACTGGACCTTTATGGATTGCAGGAATATTGCAGGTGGTAGTTAAATACTATTACACCCCCAAGCCTCCCTAACCCCTGCCAAAAGACTCCTCTCTTTGTTAAAAGCAGCTCTACAATTCTATGTACTTGGGAAAATGACTTGGTCTAATCCTTTCCTCCTCTCTGACTTTCATTCCCATAGCAAACCTGTCACCAAATCCTGTTAGCCATACCTTCAAAATAGGTCCAGAATCTGTTTTTCACTATTCCCACTACCAACAAGCTCCTCTTATGTCTAATCTGGATTACGGCAGTAAGCCTAACTGGTCTCCTCATTTCTGCTCTTTTCTTAGCCAGAGTGTTGACCTTGTTAAAACATAAATCAGATCCTGTCAGTTCTTTTAACTCCAAAGACTTCCCATCTCACTCAGAGTAAAAATCAATGTCATTCCATGATTTACGAGGCCCCTCACAATTTGCTGGCCATCCCCCACACCTCACTCCTCTTTGTTCACTGGGTTCTGGCCATGCTGGCCTCTTCATGGTCCTTCTAAAACAGCAGGCCGACCCCGCCATGAGGCCTTTGTAATTGCTGTTCCCTCTTCCCCAAATGCTCTTCTCCTAGGTGCTCATCACCAGCTGCCTTATTCTTTTTCAGATCTTGGTTCCAAAATATTTCCCTGCTAAATTGAGGCTATTTCTGACTATTCTGCTTAACTCTTATCCCTCGTTACCCCACCCCCATCACACACGCTCATATTTCTCTCTCTGTGTTTTTTCTTTAGCACTGGTCAGCTGACATATTGCTTATAATTACATATTTGAATTATTTATCAATTTTATTGTGTGGAACCTCTCTAGAATGTATGGCACCTCACTTAATAAGGCAGGGGGTTGGGTCAGTTTTGTTCACTTCGGTATCCTCAGTGCTTGGAACAGTGCCTGGCAAATAATCAGCCCTCAGTAAGTACTGGTTGAATTGAGCTGAACTGGACATAACCACAGGATGGAAATTGGGAGCTGTGACTTGCCCTGAAGAGTAGGTCAGGCACTGGATAAGTGATGCGTACAGCAGAGGCCACTTTTTGTGAAGAGAAGTATAAGCCACTTGGGGATAAGGACCTGCTTTGGGGAGTATCACATTCAGTCTTCTCCAATTACAGGTGAGAAAACTGAGTCACAGAGCAGTTAATGGCACAGTAAGAGTTAGCAAAAGAACACAGGCTTAGAAGTCTGGTCCTCAAACCCTTCCAGTCCAGGGTTCTTTTTGGAGATGCAAACCATTTAATTTTCGGGTTTAATCAGAATAAAAGAAAAAGAAGACAAAAAAAGGATTTCTCTGTTTTTTCCTCAACTGCTATCAAATCCTCAAGTTAATATTAGCCATAAACAAGTGAAATGTTGGATAATATTCCCTGTATAATAATATCCCTTATTAAGAATTAATGTTGCATAAACATAAAACCACATTTTATACTCTGAAATTATAAAAAGCAATAGTTTTCAAGGTGGTGTGAAAAGTGGGTTGAGGTCTAGATAATAAAAGGATGGCAGAATGTTGACAACTGATGGAGCTGGGTGATGTATATAGAGTTTGTTATACTATTTTGTTTACTTTACACACTACTATGTGTGAAATTTTATATAGTAAAAATTTAAACATTCAAAATAAACTGGAAACAAATCCCAAAATGTCACTCCTCTCATTTTCTAGTTCCTTAAAAAACAGTTACAACCAAATGAGCTACCATTTTCTTCATTCTCTGTTTTTTCTTTATCTTTTCTTTATTCAAGAATAGCATCCTACGTGTGATGCCAAAGCACAGGTGTGCACAAGGGACCATGAGTCAGCATGTTGACTGCAGTGGTCACCTTTATAGTGTTCCTCTATGAAAATGAGTGTATACTTCATGGAATCCAATCACTATGCTTTGCTAGAACAAAAACCTGCATATTCTCTCCCCAACACCCATTTAAAGGCAAAATAGTGATTAAAAATGTTTATGTGGCATAGTCATTTTTTTTCTGTACTGAAGAGGAATTTTTCGTCTATGGCTTATTTATCACCAATGTATTCTTATAACCTTACCTATTCAAGCCCTTAGCTTTTCATTTTTGGTTATTAGACCAAAGTGCACTTTTATCTTTTCTGCAGTTTTCAGGTTACTTCATTCATCATTTCCTTTGATTTATTTTATTTCACTATTTTATTTTATTTTATTATTTATTTTAAAATTCTTTATATTCTTTTTTTAACTCTAGGGTTCTCCAGCAATATAGCATCTCACAAATTTCCCCCTCATTTTGCCCTTGACTGCCTTTTCTCTGCAATCTCTTCATTTCTTCATTTGCACTATGGATACCTATCTTTACCCATAAAAACAAACAAACAAACAGACAGACAGACAAGCAATAAAAAAACACTAAGTATATGGGGGAAGGATTGAGGGTGGGAGGTGGGGCTGGGGGCGCTGGGGAAAGTGGTGGTGAGGAAATGTTGACTAAAAGAAAAAAATAGACAGGGGGAGGCAAAGAATAGTATAGGAAATTAAGAAGCCAAAGAACTGATATGTACAACCCATAAACATGAACTAAGAGGTGTGGGGATGACGGGATGGGGTGCATGGCTGAGGGGCTAAAGGGGAGAAAAAAAACACTGAGTATAATTCAGTTTAATGTATATGACTCACAGATACATGATCCAGTTCTGATTTTTCATAGTTGAGGCGTTAAGAAAATGCTACACTTTACACTTTTCTATTCGGGGATTCCCTTTTCCCTTAGGGAAGGCTTCCCACTAATAATTCCATTTAAGTATTATTTCCTTTTACTGTTTAAATATAGTCATGGTGTTTCTTGAAATATCCTCATATGATGTCACTCCCTTGATTAAAGCCTTTCAAGAACTTTCCATTGCAGCTGATGTAAAATCTACCTCCTTTCTTCCTGAAGGCCATGTAAGGTGTAGTTTGCCTCTGCAGCCCCATGTGAGGCTCCTTCCTCCTCTTGGGTTGCTGTCCAGGTCTCACTGGCCTTCCCTCAGCTCCTTCTAGTGTCCTATCTAGGGTAGTCTCCCTCTAGATCCTCTGTCTCAGCCCTTTGTTCATTTCCTTCCTAGCACCGATAACAGCTTGTTTTTATATTTTTTGTTCATTTGTGTGCTTTCACTTTCTAAAAAATACTTTCATTATTTTATAAACTCAAAAAAAATTATTTGTCTACTATTCTATCCCTAAGATTTAGGTAGAATTTAAAATACTAGGATAAAATGGTTATGAGTAACATTAATTTGAGTTACATAAGTCTCACAAGCATATATTTGATTTATTCTTTGTTCATCTTGGGGAAACAACTTAGGAAATCATTCAATTTTGGTTAATAGCAGAATCCATTAAATTTGACTTCAATTATCTAAATAGCCAATAATTTCCTCTTACTGGTACATGCTTTCTCAGCAAAGATTTAAAATCCATGGATGACGAATGATATTGACTGTCATCATGACTTCATTACCCTTCAAACACTTGGCGTATGTTACAAGAACTAAACAGTGACTCTTCCTAGCCTTTTTTGGTTAGCACACAAAATCTACCTGTGATACATTACAAATATTAAAAAAATGGGTGCGGTGGTCATAGTCAGGATTTATTTATTTTAAATAAAAATTGTTACAAGTAAGTCTCCTATGGGAAACAGAAATAAACAACCAACGTGTTTAATAGTTGCAAACATGGAAAACATACTTAAGAATATATTTCTATGTTTGAATCTCTATATAGAGATATTGAGGGAAGGAATCAATCAATAAATCAATTAATAAAAAGATCTATAGACAGATAATTTGGGATAATATATGTTTTGTATGAAATAATATTACTTATCTAGTAAAATAAATCAGGTGTATTTTAGCACTTCTGGAATCCTTAGTTCTGGGCATCTTGGATTTTGTTTATTTTTTGTTTATGTATTTGTTTTGGGGTCCCTAAATTTGTCAAATTGATATTTCTCTATGTGTCACTGAGTTTCCTTTTAAAATCAGAAACTCTTTGCTAGGAAGTAAAGTGTTTCAGCTATATATGTGTGTCAAAAATACACACAGACACAGAGTTGTTGCCCTAATTAGTTATCTGAGACCTGATAGGAGGCCTTACTCTTTTAAAAATACCTGTTCCAGACCCTGGCTGGGTAGTTCTGATAGGTAGAGCTTCATCCTGATACACCATGGGTTAAATCCCTGGTTAGGGCACATACAAGAAGTAACCAATGAATGCATACATAAGTAGAACAACAAAATCAACCTCTCCCTCTAAAAATTAATAAATTAAAAAAATTAATAAAAATAAAAAATAAAAAGACCGGCTCCTTTATTTATTCCATTAGACTCCCTCCTTTGAAGTTAGGCACTGTCCACAAAAATCGGAGTAACTAAAGACAAAGGATTAATAAAAGTGAAAGAAGATAGCTTCCTGGAAGATTAGTTAACAGATCACTTCACTTTCCTACAGGTTCAGTGCCATAATTTTTAATAATAATAAGACCAACACTGATATAAACAATAATGAAGTTTACCAAGTACTTACTATATCAGGTCCTATGTATACTAATATTGTAAGGTAAAATTATTATGCACGTTATACAAAAAATTAATTAAGCCTGCAGAATAAAGTGACTTACCCAAGGTCCCATATCTAGCTCAGTATTTGAGCTTGGATACAAACCCAAGATGCCTGACTCTAAACATTATACACTGGAAATCTATAATACTAGGAGATTAGAAGATCAAAAGGCGAAACGACTATGCTGAGAGAAATAACAGGTCTGAATAGAATTCTATGATAGAGGCCCCTGGGGAATGGTCCTCCACAGAAGTAAAATAGACAAAGGACAGGTAAAACCACTCATATAGAAGGAAATATCAATAGGAAAAAAAAAGAAAGAAGAAAAGTTTAAATTTACTAATAATCAAACAGATACAAATCAAACAAGATAATATCTTCTGTATAGGGGTATTAATTATTTTTCCTTATATTTGAGAAATTGCTGAGAAACAGAAACTATTGCTATGGTACAATGTAGTAAACTTTTCTGTTGCATATTTTCTCTTTTGAAGGTTTATCTTTAAAAAATAGAGATGGGTATAAAATTATATACCAAGATATCACTATAACATGTTTAATAGCTAACCTTTAGAAACAATCTTGGTGTGAAGAAAAAAGAAGAAGAAGAAGAAGAAAAGAAGAAGAAGAAGAAGGAGAAGGAGAAGGAGAAGGAGAAGGAGAAGGAGAAGGAAGAAAGAAGAAAGAAGAAGAAAGAAGAAGAAAGAAGAAGAGGAATAAGAGGAAGAAGAGGAAGGAGAGGCAAGGAGCCCCAGACTAGAAACAACTGTGGGAAGAGGTTTGTGGTTACAGAGGGCTGGGAACAGCGTATTCTACACCCTTAACTGGGCAATTTGAATTCTGCATGACCAAGAATGAAGGAATTCCATTAGTGCAGATTTAGATTTCCTTCTAAAGTTTTTTGATGGTTTGCTTGTTTTTTACATTTTTCACACACATTGTTTAAATAACCAAAATCACAAATGTTGATATTCTACTATGGGTTTCCTATATGCAAATGGTTAACTAAAAAAAAAGTAATTTATATACAATGAAAGATCAATTAAAAAAAACAAACAAACATCAACCCAATACAAGTGCCCCGTAGGTTTGTAGGTGAGAACAACAAAACAGACTAAATAAAAGAATTTCAGACTTGCAGCATGCTGTTCACACACTCTTTCCGAGAAAATATGCCTGAGTTAGAATTTACACTTCAAATCAGTTTCTAAAATAATGTTGTAATGTTAATACACCAGATTACCAATATAACTGGTTCCCTGTCTTTTAGGCACATAGTACATTTTCTAGTTGAAATTAGATAAACCCACGTGATTTGTTTAGGTCAAATTCATGAGAGTGAAAGTTACACGTGTCACTTCTGGGTAGGAGTTTTAAGAGCTGGTGTGCAATCTGTACATTCTCTCCTTTTTTCCTCTGCCACTATGTCCTTCAAAGATCCAGGTGATAGCAGCTCTATCAGCCTGCACCCCACAGCGAGGAATATAAAGGAAAGCCTTCAACTGATTTTTGATGGACATCTACTGTGAATGAGAAAAAAAATAAAACCCTCACGATTTTAAAACAATGGTTCTCAACTGGGGGCAGTTACCATCCTCCATTCCCAAAGAACATTTGGCGATGTCTGACAACATTTTTGGTTGCCACAACCTATATGGGGTATGTGCCTAGTGGCATCTAGTGATAGAGTCCAAGGATGATGCTAAAAATCTTACAAGGCACAGGACAGCCCTTCACAACAAATAATTAGTCAACCTAAAATGTCAATAATGCCAAGTGTGATAAATACTATTTTAATCATGGAGATAGAAGGACTTTTGTTACTACGGCATAATGTGACCATTCTGACTGATACGTGATTTAATATTTGGAAATCTATTGTTACAGTTTTACCATAATAGTGGGGCAAAGGAGAAAAATGTGATCATCTCAACAGATTTGGAAAACTCATTTGATAAACATTCAAAATTTGTTAGTAAAATAAGAAAATGATAGTTATTTTCTTAATATCATATTTGAATATTACTAAAACATTTCTCAAAAGCCAAAATTACAATTAATTTTGAATTAGTAAAATCAACCCACAAAACCAAAAAATAGAAATAGTACAGTAGTTCAGTGGATAATGGTATATAAAATGTATTTCTTGCTTCAGGAAATATTGCTTATATCCATTAATAGGATCAATGGACATCATCTGGGGACTCTTGCCTGATGCAGGAGTTTAGGCTAGATGTGCTTTATTTTTTCTCCACATTTCAAAATTTGGACATTTTGAAAGCTGTGTCTTATAATATAAATAGACACTATTTGTAATTAAAAATGCAAAATATTTGGTAATAAAATATTCTAAAATGTGGGTGGCTTCCAGTTTATGTTGTTAACTTGTGACATATATTTTATAATATTTCTTATACTGAGTAAGTCCCCTTGGTAGGGATGAAAACTTGAAATTAGAACTGCTTAAGACTGGGACCAGTGAGGATTCATACACTCTGATAATTCCACTGGCAACACTCACTACCTGGCTAATTCTGGGGTGTTGTTTCAGATGCACTTGTTGGTAGTCACGTTCTCAGAATTCCATTTATGCTCAAGAGTTCAGCAATGAAGCTCTTATTTAAATGGTGGAGCAATAAACACTTAAAGAAGAGGAATTACCATGGAAACCACCCTTTGCCTACCACCCCCACCCCACACCCTATAATGTACTAGTCAAAGACTACTTTGGTCATAAAATTGTCAATGAGAAAAAATTTTAAAGATTTTACTTATTTTAGAGAGAGGAGAAGGGAGGGAGAAAGAGAGGGAGAGAAACAGCAATGTGTGGTTGACTCTCATGCACCCTCCACTGGGGACCTGGCCTGCAACCCAGGCATGTGCCCTGACTGGGGATAGAACTGGTGACCCTTTGGTACATAGGTTGGCACACAAGCCACTGAGCCATACCAGCCAGAGCTCAATGAAAAATTTTAAGACAGATAATACAAATTTTGGAAGTAGTCCAAATGTTCATGGAAAAATGGAATGAGCTTCTGTTTGCCCCAGAGACATTAGCCAGGTAAGAAGATAGTTTCTTCAGTCTAAACTTTACTGACCTTAAGAAGCCTTTACTAGTCCAATTCATGCAAAACAAATTCTCCTAAAGGAATATTTAGATGTTGTTTTAAAAAATAATTTGATTTTATATACTTAAGAAGTTATGAACCTCATATATTTGTATTTATTACTGTTAATAATCAATTTTTTTGTTTTATGGAAAAAAAATTTCCAGGAACGAAACTCCCATTTACAACACTGAAACTCTTGGAAATAAGAGATTGCTTTATCTTGGTTATTCATATAATCAGAGTCAAAGTTGAGGTTTATCTGTAGCATACAGCAATAAATGGCAACCTATCTTGGACAATGACCAACTTAATGTCTGTCTTTCTTTAATGTATTTTAAACAAGGTTTAGAAATCCTAAGTTCCATAGAATGGATCAATAGGAAACTACAGTCAGCTTCAGGAATTGTGATGCTCTCATCTCAGGAAAGAACAAAAACAACAGAGAATGGAACTTTTTATTTCTGTGATTTCCAGTGTTTTGTTATTTATTTGAACAGATTTTTTAAAGTATCATTGAAATATTATTTCAGTAATATTTGATTTATAATAACAGAAATAGAAGACTAGATATGTTAGCCACTTATGAGTATAAGCTAGTGAGTATTTATTATGAATATACAGGAAAATATTTTCAATGTTCAGATGTATTACATTACATTTTTGGTATACATCAGATGTGTTTTATCAAAATCAATTGCAAAGTTTCAATGAGACAATGATCAAATCCAATGGACTGTATATTATGATGGAGAAAAGAGGGTGGTCAGGCAAAGTCAGACCTCCTAGAGAGCTAGTGCAGCTTTGCCCAAAAGGAGAAGCTCCCAAGAGCAGTTCAAGGAATATCCTGAAGTTGAGAGCCAGGATGCATGGCAAAGAAAGGTGTCATGATTTTCAGTTATAAATAAACATTCCAAAGGAACCTATAAAAAACATATATTATCTTGTAAAATGACCAGATTCATACAATGGCACAAAATAACAAAGAGCCTGTTTTATATTTTTCTGTTCAGTTTTTTTTTTTTTTTTAGATAAATGCTGAGGAGATAAAAATCACCTGAAATATTTAACAATTTGTTACAATACAATATAGATCAAATGATCAGGAACAAACTTCAGTCTTAACCTTTGATAATTCCTTAAATGCAGTGTTTATACAGCCTCCATTCTAGATTACCAATAAATCCATGATCATTAATTTATCTTACTGGGGAAATTACTCTGAAGAGGTTTCAACCATCCAATTTTGTATCAACCCAGCATTGTATATAACTATTAGTCAATGAATTGTCTCAAATAGAAAAAGATTCAATGATTCAAAGTGTTCTTATGTTGACACCAACAACATTAAGCCAAAAAGAAAACAAAATTTGTTGGTTTATCGAATTTTTCTATCTTCATAAATAAATTGGTTAGTCATTGATGCACGTGGAGCCTCTCTTTGGGATGTTATGCACTGGAATGAGCCTGATGGGCTGCATGATCTTGGTGACCCTCTTTACTTTTTTCTTTTTGTTTCTTTTCTTTATTCTTATCTTTGAGACTGGCCTTCGGAAACTTCAGGCTTCCAAACGAATATGAATGACAGACCACAGTCTTCTGGTCATACCCCAGTGGAGAAAGTCCCCATGCCTTTGCTATTTAGGGACCAAAACTGTTAAAGGATAATTCTCTTTCTGAACTGTGTCCAGTGAAATGGGCAGACAGAAGGCTGTGCAGTATCCACGCTGAGCTCACATTACTCATTCTTACTCCTACCAGGCAAATCTAACATGCAGTTTCAGCAGAACCACTGAGTTGGAAATTTATACTGTGGACTAACAGATGAATTCTAAAGGCCTTTGTCAAACTTCCTCTATTTCTTTACAGTTAATAGCTTGCAAGAAGACCAGGAATAAAAAGACATAAGTGATACTATTCCAACTGGAATTTCCGTTTTCATGAATGACTGCCACAGTACCCACATTTGTTCTCTCTAAGGTGGCTATGAAATTGCTGGGGGTTAATAATAACCGTGACTTTTAAAATCTATTTTTTAACTGGTCCGGACAGGTCCCTATCTGTCTTTGTAGATGTCCCTTTTATATCTTGCTCATGTTTTGCTGAACATGTGCCTCATATATTACAGTTCGGAGGACATGGGCAGTGGATGACAATTGGGTTTAGATATGTTTGTTGATAAGAGCTATGCAAGGGGCTGTCCAATGACGACTCTACATACTCTGTCAGAAATAAGCACTGGAAACACAGAATTCTGTAAGCATTGCCTGGCTTGGCTTTTTGGGGTACCAAATGTGAACCATAATACTGGAACCAGGATAGAGCCCTGAATTCAGAACATAACATGAACAAAACAGTTTACTGAAAATGATGGAAGCTTCATTTAATAATGAGAGTATTTTATACATCATTGTGTATGATGCTGTCAGTAACACACATGGACTCTGTTACCTGTTTTCTCTTTTCTGAGGAAGTGATGAAAAACTCTTAACCTACGTGACTTAGGAAAGAGATTTGTTCCAGTTTGGATTCTCATTGGTGTGTGCTCCATTACTGTTTTTCTATATAAGGTCTAATTTGAGGAAGAATGTTGGCTTCTTATATCAGGGCGGCAATCTTTGCTTTTGCTCTTCCTTAAAATTTAATGCGAAAATAGCAGAGCCTCGAGTTCTAGGAAATGCTTTGCTAGCATATGCTTCAGGTCACCGCTTGACTCTATGGTGCTGTGTTTTCTGCCTCTCTTGCCCAAGTGTTCCAGGTTTGAGCATTTTCTACCAATTACTAGCTCCCCGTGGGATCAGCTATTTCCCATAAAACTTTCCTAAGTATTGCAGTCTGTGAAGAATGTGTAATACAAAACATCAACATAGTGATGGGGCTCAGCATTCCTTTTGGGCAGATAGTGTTTATTGTACTATTTAGAACACCTGAAAATAGATCTGCCATTACATAGAACTATAAATGTCAACACTTTTTATGTTATTTCATTAAATTTATCTCTATTGGCTCTGTGGTATGATTAACCTTTCTATAGTAAATATTTTGAAGCTCCCATCACTATTTAATGCATCCAGAATCCATGGATCTAAAAGCTCTAATACCTACCCATGGATTCCAATTAAAGTCAGTAATATTATTTTCTATAGAAAATTGGGTATTAGGTTGGTCAAAGTAGGCTAACTTTGATAAAAAAAAAAAACAACCCCCAAATATCAGTGTCATTGTGCAACAAAAGCTTATTTGTCACTCACGGTTCAATGTAGGTTCAGTGTAGGTTGGCATGGGGGGTGGGGAGGAGGGATTGTGACACATGTTGTCATTCAGAAATCCAGGACTTCCATCTTGTAGGTCCCCTCTCCCATAAGTCCTCGTTATCCTCTTTATTCAGGTGGAGGTTTTATGGGACAGGCCTGAAAATAGTCATCATTTTAGCTCATAATCCATTATCCATAATCAACTTCTCTGCGCCCAAGAAGAAAAGGAGAACATGACTATTACTGATCACGAGCACTTTCTCACAGGTAAGAAATGATTTAACATCACTGTCCTGGGACAAAAAAGGAAGGATTGTTTTATTTATTATACCTTTATTTTTGTCTTATTTTTAACACTTTCTTTTCTTTTCATAGTTACCTGTAAAAGTAATAATATAATAATGTGGGGTAAATACCTGAGTCTCCTGCCACCTGTGATGAAGGCTGACCGGGGGACCCCTGGCCAGAGGGAATGTGTATTGTTTTGGGAATGGATTGTAACTTACTCCTTATCTTCTTTGGGGACAGGCTTCTGTCTTATGACTGCTTCTTGATTTTTTCTTTCTGCAAATACACACTGAGGTAATGTAGTTTAGAGTCATGTGTAGGGCAAATGCCTCCTTTGTCTGGGACCCCTTATAACGAGCCTCAGGCTGAAGGAGGTGAGGTCTTCCTCACACTGACCCACTGCCATAGGTGCACTGCCCCATAATGTGAGTAATAAATGGTATGTCCACACTGGTTAGTCCACTGGTGCTTTTTTTTTTTTTCCTTCAGAATATCATGAACACTAAAGCAGCTCCCTGGTTTGGGGCTCCTGTGCTACAAATAAGAACATTGCACTAACACTTGAAAATGATTTTATTGTGCTTTACTCCGTAGTGTTTTAAGTCCTTTTTTAAAATAAGAGTAATGAATACACCCTAAGCCATCCATAATTTCTTGCTTAGCTTTTGAGTTTTTGTGATCAATGGCAGGCATTTGCAAGATTCTTGATTGGGGTTTTAAATTTTTAAGTAACAGAGGAAATTAAACTTACCTGCCCATGAATGACATGGTCTAGTTGAAAGCACTGAACTTAAAAAACATTTTAAAGGAAATAAAAATATACAAATGACCTATAAGAATGTAATTTCATAGGAACCATGGAAAGTACGCCCTGGCTGGTGTGCACAGTGGATTGAGCGCTGGCCTATGAACCAAAATGTTGCCAGTTCAATTCCCAGTCAGGGCACATGCCTGGGTTGTGGGTCAGGTCCCCAGCTGGCATCATGGGAGAGGTAATCCATCAATGTTTCTCTCCCTCTCTTTCTCCCTCCCCTCCCCTCTTTCTAAAAAAAAAACACAAATAGAGTCTTAAAAAATTTTTAAAAAATCAATCATGGAACATATTTTATGTATAGAGTTCAATGACTTATTTTTGACTGTTCTGACTATGTTTGATCCTTTGGATAATGCCTAACCAATGGTGGCTAAGAAAAATAAATATATCTTTCTGAATCCTTTGCATACCATTTGTGAAAAGATTTAAGAGCTAAGAAGTATAATTCCAAAACAGATTTTCTTTCAGCAACAGAAATCTTCATAATATTATTTAGAATGGAGAAAATACATCTTCTGAGTTAATGTATAGAACCCCTAATTCTATATGCAAAAGGGAAGAACTTCATGTCCACATATAAGGATTGCTAGGTTTGGAGTTTCAGAGAAGAATCAAAATTAATGAGTTGAGGGAACTTCAGAATTATATTTAAAATCAGGTTTATAATTGGACTTTTGCTACTGATAACGACACACATTTTGCTAATCAGAAGGAAGGTACAAGCTTTGAGGCCATTATCTATCTCAAAATCTTTACTGACGATGTCTGGCCTATGAAGCATCCAAAGGAAGGTGTGTGTTTGTGTGTGAAAGGAAAGGTGTAAGCCTCTGCCAACTGTATAGGGACCAGGGAGGGAAATACATTGATAGCATTCAATTCAAGTAATTAATAGTATTTTTTGGCAGTATATAGGAATTATTTTACTTAAAATTTGTGCAATTAGTTTGCCTCCAAGCAATTCAGGTAAATAGTTATTTAGAATAGCTCAAGAGAAAGTAGAAACTTTATTTTTTTAATTTAAATTTTAAAAAATTTATTCAGATGACATTAGTTAATAAAATCGTATGAGTTTTAAGTGCACAATTCTTTAGTACATCATCTGTGTATCCTATTGTGTGGAACTTCAGTTTTTAAAGCTAGAATTTATCAAGTAATTTCTACATGCCAGACTCTGATATCAGCACATTTTATTGGTGATTTCATTTTAGACTTACAATTATATGAAGTAGATACTATTATTAGCCCCCTCCTCTTTTAGTTTTGTTACCATTAAACATGTTTATATATTTATTCATTAAATGTTTACTGGTCATTTAATATACATCAACAACTATGAAATGTACAAAGCCAGTACTGAGTCACATAAAGACTAATCTCTGACTAACAAAAACAAACATATTTTACTACATCATGGCATTTGTTTTGGATAATCCATCATTAAAGCCTTTCTTTTTCTCCAGTTTATCAAGGTTTTTCCTTTTTCATGTTCTTACACAAACTCTTCCCTTCTGAATGCTCCTCTCCAGACTCTTCTTTTAGACCTTAGATTTTTTTTAAAGATTTTATTTATTTATTTTTTAGAGAGAGAGGAAGGAAGGGAGAAAGAGAGGGAGCGAAACATGATGTGTGAGAGAATCAGCAATTGGTTGCCTCTCTTACACCTCCAACTTGGGACCTGGCCTGCAACCCAGGCATGTACCCTGACTGGTAATCAAACCTGTGACCTTTTACTTTACAGGCTGGCACTCAATCCACTGTGCCACACCACCCAGAGCTTAGACCTGAAATCTTAACTTAAAATGAATAGCTCTCTTCAGAGAGATTTTTCCTTTACCCACCAATACAATTTCAGTTCCTTAAGTTAACCTCTCTCAAAATTGCTTTCCATTCTCCTTGGTCCCACCTAACATAATTTATTGCTACTAAAGAGTATTTGTTTAATGCTTGTGTCCCATCTGTGACCATAATCTCTTGGAGGACAAGAGCCATGTCATTTATGTTCATGCAATGCTTAAGAGTTGTTTTGCATTTTGTTTTAAATGCAAATAGAAGGTTAGTTAGCAGGGTACTGAGAGGTTCCTGTTTATGTCTTAAAAAGACCTTTTGCTGTGATCCTAGGTGCCTTTGAATGTTTTCAATTCATCTTATTTTTTGGTAAACTGAATTTTTAGTTACTTTGATTTTTATTTTTAATATTAAAGGCCTGATTATTACAAACTGCTAGTTTTTATACATATATATCTGCTTATTACAGATACATGTGGCTATACAGAAAAGATAATCTTCAATTTACATGTGCAATTTGAAAATATATTCTATTCTTGCCCTAAATTAAACATTACCACATTGATCAATCAATCAAAAAAGGCTGAATAACTGATCTCAGGAATTCTGGCTATGTTCTACATAAAGTGTTAACTGCTAATAAGAGCAAGCCAAGAAAAGAGAATTAAATGCAATACATCTAGGGCTGACATAATTAAGGGAGAGAAAATATCAAAGCCATGAAAACACTTTGATGTATGAAACTCAGGCTCCAGCAAATATAATATTGATGGATTATATGGCTTTTCAAAGTTTTCCATACACAGTTAAATTCAAACTGAAAAATCAGAGCATTAAGGTCAGAAAAACCTGTAGGCTTGCATTTTTTTTTCAATGAGCAAAATATTTTAAAACATCCTCTAAGTGGGCAGTTCTTTTGTCATTCAGAATCCTGTTCCCTGAAACTATACCCTGTTTAGAGACTGAACCAAGGATTAGTTAAATTTGATTTTTAAAATATCACTAATGAAACATCAGGAGAGGAGAAAAAGGAAATGTTGAAACTTGTGTTGAATAACATTTATAGCTTATATTTATGTATTTGACTCAGATACTTAAAAGTAAATTCAACCCAAGTGAAAAAGAAAATTGGTACTCTATGAGTGACCAAAAATTTACATAACATTTGAGATACTTATAAAACTCTAGCCTATTCTTTTAAGTTTGTCACTGAGAAAAAAAAAGTCTAGTTAACAAAAAAGCAACAAAACATTTAGTATTAAAATTGTGATAGCTGTGACATGGAATAAGAAAACCATTCTAATATCAAAATTCAGTTATGTCATATCCTGTTATCAATTTCACATTTTCACATTTTACAGAATAAACTGAAATTGTATAAATTATGCTCATGCATATGCTAAACTCAAGAACTACTATATCATACTTACAATGCAATCAGAACCTTTTCTAATAGTAATTGATTCTCATAAAGGCAAAATTCTAAATCCATTATTTAGATAAACAAATACAAATAGATAAATACTGTTGTCATATATTCACTAAGCTGAATCTGTGGTAGTACTGACTGGGAAAGATCTCTAATTGGAAGAAAGACATAAATTTTTCTTTTCCTTTGGTATAACTGTAAACTGAGACAAGCTACCATTTTGTAATATCATAAAACACATTAACATTATGAAGAATAAAGAAAACAAGTACTGATACCATCTCATTCACATTATGAAAACAAAATATTGAGGGTTAAACCTGACCGTATTTCTGGATGCCATGGATACTCTGGAATGTCACATTAAAAGAAAAAAAAAGATATTACCTAATTCCTTGAGGTTATCACTAAATGTTTAGGTGGGAAACAGGGGATGGTCGATAAAAAAAGTGATAATAAATAAATTATATTAAATGCATTTACTAATTACTTTCACCTTGTACTTTTCAAAGGAATAATTCAAGAAATGACAGATTCGAAGAATAGAGAATTAATATCTCTTAAATAGTTATTATGTGATATTTCTCATTTAATCTTTTCATAAACTTGTGAGGAAGTATAATTATCCCAATTTTACCTTTTCAGTATCAGTATATTGGAAAGTTGGAAATTATGGCTGACGACAAAATATTCCGAGGCCATAATTTTTCCTTTCTGTTCTCTATTTTTCCTAGTTTTTGTAATACGGTGTGGGGAAAAGGAGAAAAGTGAGTGAAGAAGAGAAAGAAAATGGATAAAATGAGAAGAGAAATTCAAGTTAAAAAGTCAGAATTAACTATTACTTGAAGTTTAGCAAATTTAATTTTTTTTAAATCAAAAGACGTCTATTAGCCAGCCTCCAAAATGGTTCCCAATGATGCCTGCCTTCTAGTGTTCATACCTGGAGCAGTCAATTCCCAACTGAATATATCTGACTTGTATAACCAAAAGGACTTTCCAGGCTTAATATTATATGATCTAAAGCTAGATCATAGAAGACACTGCAGCACTCACCTTGTTTTTTCTTGGGTTATCCACTCTGAAAAAAGCCAAATGCTATGTCATGAGGACAACCACCAGTTCTATAGAGTGGTCCATGGGGTAAGAAACTCTTGTAAATCATCAGCAGGGAACTGAGGTTTTCAATCAACAAGCACATTAGTGAGCCACCTTGGAAGTGGATCCTTTAGCACTATTCAAGCCTTCAGATGACAGTAGCCCTGGCCAATATCTTGACTACAACCTCCTTAGATCCTTAACTAGAATCATTTATAAATTTCCACCTAAGTCATTCCTGAATTTCTGAGCCACAGAAACTAAAATAATAAACTATAATTGTTGTTTTAAGCCACTAAGTTTATGTCACACAATAATTGATTGCTAATTAATACAAATTAACTGGCAGCTGATTTGTTGGAGAATATCATTAAGATCATTATAATCTGCAAAATCAATACCCCACTGTTAGCTCAGTTGTGGGTAAAGATGGCGGTGTAAGAAAACATGGTACTAGAATCCTCCCACAACCACATAAAAAATATAACTAAACTACAGGAAAACCATCATTCAGAGTCACTTGAAATCTAGCTAAACAGATGTCCTACACCTAAGGATATAAAGAAGAAGCTGCATGGACACAGTAGCAGGGACAGAGACCTGGAAGGAGCTGGTCCCATACCCACCTGTGTCTGATAAAAATGGGGAGGAATATCTCTGCTGCAGAGGTACCCCTGAATAGCTCCCCATACCAAGCCCCCAGCCCAGGGTTCCAGTGCCGGGAAGGGAAGTAGTCATAACTTCTGGATATAAAAACCAGCGGGGATTATGGCTGAGTAAGATAGAGGGCTTCTGGGGTCCTGGACCTTCCTCTTAAAGAGTCCACACAGACTTACTCAAACTCACTCACTTTTAGCTCTAGTGCTGGGGACAAACTGAATTGTCTGGCATCAGTGTAACAGCTGAAGAGGTAGCTTTCTCCTAGACTGAAGTGCCAGCAGAGGCTAATGCTCCTTTGCTGAACCTTCCCCCAATACAGTTGGCCATTGGCACCGTATCTGAATCACGATCAACATAGCTAACCTCCTTGGTGAATCCCTGAGACCCTGCCCCTCCCAGCCTCTAGGGTCACCCAAACTATTTCCAGTGGCTTTTTCATATGATTGGACTGTCTTGGCTCATGCTTCATATTTTCCTAAAATCTCTCTAACAAGCAGCATCTGGCCTAAGCATGCCATGTGCCTCTTGCTAAGTGGCCCCAGGCCTGGCCTGGGTTTGTTTCTTCGCCTCTCTGAACACCTCCAAGCCCAGCACAAGTAGCAGCCATGTGAACATCTCTTTCTAGCTCATGCTATGGAGCCCTGGGAAGGACACATGTGGCAGCTGACCTTGGTTTGCACCTCCCAGGAGGCCCCAGAGTGACCATCACAAGGGACTTACTCAAGGGGTAGACTCAGTGAGTGCCAGAGCCCTGCTGAGTAAGTTCTGCTCCATGGGATCAGCTCCCGCACAGCTGATCCTCCGCAGTTGTCCGAGCTAGTCCTCACAGTTGATCAGCCTGGGGGTAAATTCCTCCCATTGACATGCCAACAGTAATCAACAGAAGTCTATACACAGCCTACATAGAGGGGCTTACCTAGAGCACCCAGTTTGGGGGGATGAGAAGGCTGGGCCACTGGACTCTACAGGACACCTACTACATAATACCAACTCTACCAAGCCTAGGAGACATAGCAGCTCTACCTAATACATAAAAACCGGCACAGGGAGACTGTCAAAACAGGGCGGCAGAAACATTCTAACTGAGAGAACAGAGCAAAACTCCAGAAAAAAGAAAAAAAACAAGCAAAATGAAGAAAAGCAATTGGCTAAAAGCAGCATTCAAAACGCTAGTTATAGGGATGCTCGAGAAACTTAGGGGAAGACTAAATGAACATAGTGAGAACTTTCAAAAAGAGATAGAAAATGTAAAATCAGAACTAGAAAACATAAAAGAGAACTAGTCAGAAATAAAGAATGCAGTAACTAAAATGAAGAACATTTTACAGGGAATCAGCAGTGGAGTAGATGTAGCAGAGGATCAAATCAGAGATTTAGAAGATGAGAAAGCAGAAAACACCCCATCAGAATAACCAAAAGGGAAAAGAATTTAAAAAATGAGGATAGTGTAATGAGCCTGTGGGACAACTTCAAGTGTACCAACATTCACATCATGGGGGTGCCAGAAGGAGAAGAGAGAGGGCGAGAAGAGAAAGGAATTGAGAACCTATGTGAAAAACCATGCTAGATCCTTTGACTACATTTTCTCATCTAATCTTTCCAACATTCTCAATTTTACAGATGAAGAAACTGAGGCTTAGAAGTAACTCATTGAAGATTATACTAATTGTAAATGGCAGTGCCTAGCGCTAGACTTAGGTCTGGCTGTCCTCAGTACTTCTTAAGACACTGCCTACTATAGTATACTCTGAAGAATATTAAAAAGAGGTCCTGGGTTTTGAGTTGTTTATGTTCTGCTAGAAGAATTATGGCTAACATCTTCAAAATAACAGGAAAGTGATCTACATGATTAAGTAGAATGTGTAGTTTTTTAAAAAGACTTTATTTATTTATTTTTTAGAGAGAGGGAAAGAAGGGAGAGAGGGAGAGAAACATCAATGTGAGAGATTGGTTGCTTCTCTTATGCATTCCAACCCAGGACTGAACCTATATATGCCAGGACCAGATTCCAGGTGGCACCCTTTCACCTTGTGGAACGATGCACAACCAGCTGAGGCTCACCAGACAGGGCGGAATTTGTAGCTTACACAAGAGCTCTAAGACTTGGGAAAATGAGTAGTTCAATGGGCACTAACCTAGAGCAGTGATGGGTATTTTCTAGAGAAGGATCCACTTGAGTTGATCTTCATGGCATAAAATAATTAAAAATAATATGAGGAAAACAGAAAAAAGGGACAAAATATGGAAATTGAGGGAAATAGGAAAAAAAAGCATAGCATAAGGGATATACTGAGAAAATCCGCTTGATGGAAACTAAAGGTTTATGTGGTGAGTTAAGGAGAATTAATTCAAACAAGTAGGTGGACTATGTAGTCTTTGCTGCTGGTGGTGGAGGTGTGATAGCCCCTGCTTCCAGTCAGCAGAGGCAACTCACCCAGAGAGCTGGCAGGAGCTGTGGTGTAACATGGCTATGTCAACCTCACTTTTAATCAGCAACATATTGGCATCTTCTTCTCAACCCACAAACTTTATTTCTGTCATGAGCACACACTGTCAATGACTGTAGTTAATTAACTGGGATTCAATATTCTTTGATGTTCTCAAGAGTGATATTTCCCAATGCTGAATACCTTCCACAGATTAACTATAAGAACATCTATGGTGAAAATATACAAATATGTCGGTGTGTAGGTGGTGTGAGGTGGACACAGGAGGTATTTCAGACTATAGTCTTAAAATTTAGTACTGGGTTTGGTCATTTCTCAGACTCCAGTTTTATGCTCTTCAGGATAGGCAAATTTCATGCAAACCGTACACTCTATGACTAGAGAGACAGTGGACAGACATCTCAGTATTTAGTAGATGATTTATTTCAATGTTATAACTGATTGACCTGGAAAATATAGTGTTGGGTGCCATGCTTTATCTCTATGTCTAAAGTGTACTTTTCTGTGAATGGGGACACATTAGCTTCGCACTACTCCCTCTGGAAAAGTGACAATTGAATTGGAGATCTGGAAAGGGAAACTGTATACAGGCAACCAAGTCCTTTTCTCTAGTTTCTTGGAAGTGAACCACCCGCAGGTAATCACCCACAAGGTTTGGTTGAAGGTGTGTATATTTAATTCTGGCGCCGAGTATTAGGAAGCCTCTTACCTAGGACGTGAACCGCATTCTCTAATATTGGCTTTATCAGTAATAAAAGTGATCTTTTGTTTTCCTTTTTGCTGTACTGTGCTTTTTTTATTACTCAGTTCCTTTAGATTGCAGGCAGAGAAAATGAATGTTATTTATCGAACCCCCAAAGACTAAAAAAATTGATAAATTTTTTAAAAAAGAAAACATAATGAGAATAAAATAACAGCAATTTCCAGAACAATCAAGTAAGGTTGGCTCCAGGATATTTGACTTAATCAAACAGATTAGTTGGCACAGTGTCAGAAATGTGTTTTTCAGTCTAAAAAGTAGAAAATTGCCCAAGATTTCAGGTAACTGAACTATGCAAACAGTTGGTAAAGCAACTGATAAATTCTCATTTCTAAGCTCTTTTAATTATTTAGTATTTCTTGTGAAATTCAGAATTTTATTTACCTGAAATCTCTTAGGTTAAGTATATTACTAAAATTAGGTCAGTTTGCTTACAGTTTCCGAAGATATATGAGAAATGCTGAAAAATATATAGAAATTTCTTTTCTTTTCTTTTTTATTTTTGTTTTATGGAAAGGCTGGTAATGGAATTGGTGTATTGTTATAGAAAATTTCTTCTCACATAACTATTTCAAGTGTTGGGTGTTGGTGTTTAGAAGTCTCAAATTCTTTTAAAGTGTTGGCAGCATTTCTGAGAGTCAATTAAAAAATATCCATAAAGGGAGATTAAATTATTGATCATATTCTACCCTCGAGATTAAACACCTAATTTCTCTAAAACATCTACAATCAATATCTATGTATTGGGTTAAAAATTACAGTTACAAATAATTCACTTGCAAAATGATAAACACTTGCTCAGCTATTACCAGTCCTAATTCTACCAGATGAGTTGTTCCACTAGCATAAAGTAAGTCCTCTTATATTATTAGAATCTCACTTAATACATTGGAGTACTGATAATACCTTTTTAAACTTTTTTTCAATAAACACTGTAAATATATTTTATCTTTCTTAGGATTTTCTTTTTTTTTAAATTGTTGTTCAAGTACAGTTTTACCCATTTTCTGCCCACCACTCCCCCAACCGCAAACCTCGATCCCACCCCCTTAACTTTACCCATGAGTCCCCCATACATGTTCCTTGACCACCCTTCCCCTGCTTTCCCCATCTGCCCCTCCTGCCTCTCCTCTGTTCACTGTCACTTTCTTCTTCACTTCAATGTCTCCAGTTACATTTAACTTGCTTGTTTGTTCTGTTGATTAGTCTCCACTTATAGGTGAAATTATATGGTGTTTGTTTTTTACCACAGCCACTGTGGAAAACTGTATAGAATTACCTCAGAAAACTAAAAATGGAACTGCCTTTTGACGCGGCAATTCCACTGCTGGGATTATACCCTAAAAATCCTGAAACATCAATTCAAAAGAACCTGTGCACCCCAGTGTTCATAGTAGCACAATTTACAATAGTAAGTGTTGGAAGCATCCTAGGTGCCCATCAGTAAATGAGTGGATCAAAAAATTGTGGTACATTTACACAATGGAATACTGTGCAGCAGAAAGAAGGAGCTCCTACCATTCGCAACAGCACAGAGGGATCTAGAGAGCATTATGCTGTTTGTTTGTTTTTTTAAGATTTTATTTATTTATTTTTAGAGAGAGGGGAAAGGAGGGAGAAAGAGAGGGAGACAAATATCAATGTGTGGTTGCCTCTTGTGTGCCCCCTACTGGGGACCTGGCCCGCGACCCAGGCATGGGTCATTCCCATGACTGGGAATTGAACTGGCGACCCTTTGCTTCATAGTCTGGTGCTCAATACACTGAGCCATGTCAGCCAGGGCAGGAGCTCTGATAGTATTAATATTGACAAAGGAACTCTTTGTTTTTTTTTTAAGGAAATGTTTAACTCTAAAACTTGAGTTTTGAAAACATTAAAATGATACTAGAATGGAAAAATTGTACTTGTAGTTCATTATTATTGTCTTTATCATTCTGGATAATGACACCATGACCACCAATGAAATTTTAGTGTTGGCTTTTTATTATTAAAAGCAAACTGACTTCTTTCTCTACCAAAATGTAAGAGATTGCCTTTTTGTTTCCATTCTTCAAACTCATAGTACTGTCATGTCAAAATACTGTCAGCAAAAAATAAATAACAATTTCTTAATAAATTAAACCTATGCTAGTAATAATAATCGATAAGGCTGGGAGGGCTTACGTGGTGGAGTGATTGAGAAAAAAGGAAAAAGGGTTCATGGACATGGACAACAGTGTGGTGATTATGGGGTGAGGAGGGTATAAGTTGGATAAGTGATAATGAAAAAATACAGTAAAAAAGAAGGAGGTTTTAGTAATGCTTAACAAATAATAATTTCTTAATAAATTAAATATATGCTGGTAATAATAATAATAGTTATAAGAATGATTAATCATTGAC